>JANSVA010000009.1:4558525-4574639 GCA_025504915.1 Erythroxylum reticulatum | reverse complement strand
TTAAAGCCTTCGCTAAAAGGCATGTCAAAAAGCAATGAAGATTTCCGTGAAACCAAGCACTTGGAGAAGGGGATATGAAAGTTTCGTCAGTCCAATGATAAAGAGACCTCTCACCTCACCATAAATGTTCAAATGATCTACAACTTCGCGTTGGATCAGAAGGTTCAGTCATCTATTTTCTTCGAACATCGATTTGGTTAATTACAATGCAAGTGAACATTACGTTTATCTATTAAACCAAGAATAAAAGGTATAGCTGCTGGGAAAATGGAACCATTTCAAAACCCATTTAATTTGTATTACCAAGTCAATGAATTTCCTAAATAATTTTATTAAGGATTTGATTTAAACTTAAATATAAACTCGTTTAAAATTCAATGACGGATTCCTTTAAAGTTTTTACCATACTTCTCAACATGTTGGTGAAATATCCTGCCTCATCTCCTCTTCTCGTTTCACCCATTCTTTCTTAGTCTCATCTTTCTTCACCACCAGTCATTCCTCAAACCACTATTAACCCCGATCCCAAAGCGTCATGGCCAACTTAACGAAAAATAGTTTGTGATTCCTCCCTTGCTAAGAGTCTGCAATTTATTCTTCCATCTGAAACAATAGGTAACTATATTGTTTCCTTTCCTCTGAAATGGGAAACCTCTTTGATAGGTCTTCTTAGATAAGAGTTCTGCCTTTCCTTGATGAATGCCTAGACTCGTAAAAATTAATAGAAACTAGGACTTCGGGAAGTAATGTACGAGATAACTTATTCATAAACAACAAATTCACATATAATCATTAAAGCAGGTCCTTGGTATGTCAATATAAATCTAATATTCTTACAGAAATAACAGCTAGGTATCAAGATAGATAAATTCAAATAGAAGCAAGTCCCTACCCGGGTGAACATACATAATATTTTATTAAAATATTGGTCAAAAAGATGTCTAAAACACTTTTCAAGCTATATAGGGAGGCCTTTCAGTATGGACGAAGCCACAACAATAATTTAAAAAACAGATATATGAGAGTGTGTAATATTCTTAATAGGCAATAAGATTTGTATCATCTAATTCTCATAATGAGATTGGAGAAGAATGACTCAATGGTTAAAGTTGCTCTGAGAGTCTCATACTAACAAAGACCTAACGTTAGACAACAAGGAAATAATATAATCCAATATGGAAATAATTTCAACCGGGTGATTATTTTGAACTAACGGGGTAATGTTGTTTAAGGATAAAAAAGAAGCAGTAACTAAGGTGTCATTTGGTTCTACTTCTATTTTTTTATTATGACTTTTGGTTTTTGTTTTTTTACCAAAAAATAAAACTTGTTTTGTTGAGATTTGTAATATAAAAATTGAAAACAAAAACTTATTTTATTGAGATTTGTAATAAAAAATTAAAATAAAAAATAAAAACGTAGAAAAACTCAGGAAAACAGTAATCCAAAAATGTAGAACATGTATACGTAGAACAAGTATGTGCAGAAAGTGAAATATGTATATTCAGAAACGTAAAAAACAAAAAATGCAGAAAAACCCAAAACAATAGTAACCCAAAAATGTAGAACACGTATGTGTAAAAAGAGAAACATGTATGTGGAGAAATGTTAAAAACTAAAAATGCATAAAAACTTAGGAAAATAGTAAACCAAAAATGTATAACACATACAAACACATATGTGTAGAAAGAGAAACACATATATGAAGAAATGTAAAAAACAAAAAATGTAGAAACATAAGATGTTCGGAAACTCACTTTGTTAAAAGCCCAAGCTAATTTCACTTTCTCCATGGATATAAAAGGGACATAGGAGATGAGTTAGATAGAGAAAAGAAGAACAAAGAAGTAGGAGAGAGATAAGAGATGAGTTTGGGATGTAAGAGAGAACAGATAGAGTTTATATATTGAAGGAAGTTTATAAGAGAGGATAGAAAGAAAGCATATAAAAACTTCTGAAATATTAGAAAAATCATCTTTTTTTTTTTCTGTTTTTGAAAATTTGTTGTGTTTTTTTTAAAATTTTTAGAAACAGAAAATTGCAAAAGAAACAACCAAATGCAATTTAGTATAAACAGAAAAATAAAACAGAAACAAACACCCTTTAAGGATATGGTTAAAACTTAAAACCCAAATAGAAGTTGATAAAGCTGTTGTTGATAACAATCTTTTAAAAACAGCAGGCATGGGAAAGGAAGAGTTAAACTTGACTATTGCTTCCACTTTACTCGAGTATAGCTCACGCTTACAAGACACACAAGCCACTTCCATTAGTAAAGTTGAATTAAGTTAGAAAATTTTTGATAATTTTATGCAATAAGCCCTTAGGAGGTCCTTAAATCAACTTAATATCTAAAAAGTATCCCTCTAGAAGTCCATAAACCAATTTAACAATTATATTAAATGGTGAAGAAGAAGAAGAAGAAGAAGCTACATGTATTGAAAAATAATTTGATGATGCCTTTAGGACAAAGTTGAACAAGAGGAAACAAGCCAAAGGCTCAAAACCTATCATTCCTCCTCTTTAATTTCAATATTAGCATGGAATGTTAGAGGGCATAATAGCTATATAAAGAAGCAAGCTCTTCACAATTCCTTACACTCAATAAAGCCTAAGATGATAAGCCTTTTGGAAATCAAGCTTAAAGCTAATCAATGTAGGAAGTTGAATTTTTTAAAGAAACACTAGTCAGTTATCACTAACCACTATTGTCACTTTAATTGAAGAATAATTATGGCTTATAACTTGGACATAATAAAGATTTTTCAATCAGAGATCACTGATCAACTAATTCCTTGGGAAGTGAAGCTATTTAAAAATAAACATTTAATCAATTTAAGATTTTTATTATAGTAACATACCCTTCTAGAAAGCTTGTTTGTGGGTGTTAGTCCCTAATGGAACTTAAGATGAGGGTAAAATACATTTTGATTAGTTTTAAACAAAATATTTACAAATTTAGTGTGTTAATGAGTACAATTTATAAAACATGAAAAATGATGCAAAATAATAAATTTTAATAACACATTTAAATAATAATGTAAAAAGGCTAAGGGAAGGGAAACGTGAATTAGTTTATAGTGATTTAGCAATCAACCTTTGCCTATGTTCACTCATAAGACTTTTCTTAGAATTCAAGTATAGCTCTTCCTTCAATATAAAAAATAACCTTTATATAATCTTTTCTAAGTAAAGAGGATCTCTTTTACAATCTTCCTTTATAATGAAAAGGAACATCAATGCCACTTGGAACTGCCTCAAATATAATATATAAAACCCTAACAAAAGCTTACAACTCAAAATATCTCGTTTTATCACTTTGACAAGTTCAAAGAGACTTACATATAAAAATACAACGTAGTAATGCTCAAATGCTCAACAAAAACCTAGAAATATGTAAATAAGACACCCAAATACTTTTATATCCAACATGAATTTATAGGTTTTAAGGATCTCAACTAGCTAGTGGAGCCAAAACTAGCCATTATAATAACTAGTTTTAACATACTGGTCAATTACTGAGTCATATTGGTTGACTAATGTGTATTTAGTGTGCAATATTCACTAATAATTGCACATTAGTCAACCACATCATTATGTTAGTCAACCAATGTGTCAACAAACTCACTTATTACATATTTAACTTATATTGATCGATCATTAACCTATATTAGTTAATCAATCCTCACAAAATTATAATTGTAACATCTTCAAATACACAAGCTTGATTTATTTAATGCAATTGTAATTTAAAAATCTTTTTAAATGTCTTTACAAAGAGTGTTTGAAAGATTATAAGGTGACAATGTGTGTCGAGTGCACTGCAAAATTTACCTGACTTTGCACACTAAAATTTGTAGTTATGGTGAGTTGGCATCAAATCCATAAGGAATGTTCAATTAATTTTCACAAAAAAATCAATTGATGCAAGGAAAATTTAAAAAGGGGAGAGTTTTTGAACTTTTAGCAACTTAGAAAATAAAATAAAAGCAAGCTATTGAAAAAAAATTAAAATAAGCGATCGAAAATGATTAAACTGTCGAATATATGTAAGGTCCATTCTAGGTTCAATCTCAGCCTAAACACGATTAAGCATATTTCATCATCCTAACATCTTTATAACTCTCTGCGTATTATCGATTTGAGACTAATAGAATGCTCTCCTAATCTTGATTTTCCCTTAGGTTTTGTTTAATCAAGATACAATCATTAATTAAAGCTAACACCTAACAACCTAGGATACGATCTCTAGGTTTAATTTAACAGCCGCATTACAAAATGGAAAACGATCAATATAAGCAGTAACCTCACATGTTCAGGTTATCTAACCTAAGTTATGATGTTCCTATCGATATGGGATCATTAGATGCTACTCTCAAACATCAAAAGTAACGATTATAGATTACATTCAATGGTTTAGCAATAGGTTCAAAATAAAACAATCAAAATAACATAAAAAGATCTTTCATCCCAAAACCCAGTCAAATCAACACAACAATCCGAAAAAAATTATAACCTTAAAATGATAAAAATAGCTTAACCATGACTTGGTGTCGATGTTCCCGTTGAGCTAACGTCGGAATGTTAGCCTTCCATCTTCTCCATCAAGCTCTAAGAATCAGCCCTTGTAGCCTCCATTTATGTTGAAAAATGGAGAGAAATTGATGAAGAATAGTTGCTGTCTTTGTTGTTCCTCCTTCCTCACTTTGAAAATCCATGAGAAAATGGTGATGAATGGCTTTAATGGAGGTTCAGCTGTTGTCACCTTGTCCAACCATCACTCATGTCTTACTTCATCTTCCCTTAGTTTTCACCTTGTGTAACATATGAGAATACATGAAGTGCATTTCATTACATGCATCATATTCACACACATATATGAATTATAATTTAGTACACATTGCAAAGATAGTTTGTGCACTCAACTGATTTATTCAAGGATATGAAAGATTTTAAATTTTATGTTATGATTTCGTGATTGTGAATTGATCATGTCTTGAATTCTAGTTTGATGGACTACAATTAGTGAATTGGAAGTTTTGTCACAATTGGGTGATTGATGAATTGTTATGTACATCTAGTTTAGGAAAAATATTAATTAGCAAGACTAATTGATATATGGAAACTTAGGGTGATCAAGCCCAAGAAATAGTAACAGATGGCATTATTAATAATGTGACATATGGTTTGATTAAATGAGTGACAAATGGTGGTTTAATTAGGTAACAAATGGCCTAGTGATTTTGAGACAAATAGACTAATTATGGAGTGACAAATGAAAGTTGAAGTATAAGATATATGCTTAGCATGACACTTGGCATGACATGTGTCCACCTTCTCCTCCACACACCTAAACCCACGTCTCTCACACTTGCAAGACCACTTTCTTCCATGTTTTGGTCTTATGTTTTCTCCTTCTTTCTTTTACCAACAACACACTCATATAATCTCCCTAACCATTAAAATTTTTCCAAAATTTTGTAAGATTCACCTTGTAATTGAAAACCTTATGTTCCCACTGTAAGGCCCCAAATTGTACCCTAGTTGGAATGTTACATATTCATCAAAATACATGTATGATAGATGTTAAAAATTATAATATGATCGAGAATTGCATATGAATTAAATTTTGGTTTAATGGATCATACTTATTAATTAACACCATTAGAGAATTGAGGTATTAAAATGCACATTTGGACTAGGAAAATTGTCAAGTGGCAAGTCAAGTTGGCATATGGAATATTAGAATGACTAAGTCTATGAGTTAGTGACATTTTCCATGGCTAATGAATTGACATTTGGTAGCATTGGTTAAATGGAAAGTGGCCTAATTGAGTTATGGCATTTGGAAGCATGATAAGAAGAAAAGTGGCTCACTCCTATGTTTTCCATATAGGTCACTCCATGGAAGGACACCTTGCAAAGTAAGAGCTGAATCACTCCAGCTCATTTGGTGTTTCTGCTGCCATCTCTCTTCACTTTGCTCCTCACCAAAACCTCTCACTTCCTCTCAACTTTTGGAATTTTGCTTGATTTTGGATCATCTTCACTTAACATCTTTGTAAGTTACTGCATCAAGAAGTAATTCTTGCTATTTACTATGTTATTATTGTGTTTGCACTAAAATTTGCACCTTGGTCTAGTAGCTGTGTATGGTTGCTTGGAAGACTAGTTGTCTTACTTCTTTGGAGTTTTTCTTTGGAGTTAAGAAGGTAAGGGAATTCTAAACTTGGTAGTATGTGTTATGAATTATGTGATGTTTGAAATGCATAGAATATGTATTGAATTCATGATGAATTGGGGTATGGAACATGATAGTTGCTGATAGCTTTTGCTTTGGATTTTTATGCATGAAAGATCATAGATTGTGAACTGCCTTATGTATGATTTTTGAATTAGTTTGGACATGAATTTGATGAGGTATTAAGGCATGAAAAAGGTAGAATTGAAGTGAAATTGATGTATTTTTATGAAAGTGCGTCAAATGGATGTGAAGCAGTTAAGTTTTGGAAACAAATTAGAGGCTATGGGTGAGTGAACCGATCCCACGATCATAGGATTTATAAGGCTTATTCCCACAGTCGTGGGAAGTACTCTTCAAGGAGAAATTGTTGGTTTTAGACAATTTTTGGACTATAAGGTTAAGGTACTTAATAATGGTTTAATTGGATTTCATTAAAGCATCAAATGAACCTAGTTTGATGTGGAATAAGTTAGTTAAAGGTTGAATAAGATTTGGATTTTAATTGAAGTAATAACTTAAGGAAGGTGTTATTAGAAAACAAATTATCTAATTTTGGAACTTATAAATTGTTAAAGGAATGACGTTTACTTATGAATGCTAATGTGGTTTAAAGAACAAAAGTAATGCGTTAGTTATGAATGTTTGTGAATTGGGAATTTCTACGATATTATGTAATATGTAATGACTTAATGATTCATTGATATATTGATGCAAATGCTTATGTTTATAATGCATGTTTAGTTTGATCAAAAGGGAGTGAATATGTTCAATTTGAGATAATTGAAATAAAGGCATATGTTATACACTATATTATTGTTTTGTGATTCTGAAATCTGAAATGGATTGTTTTAAAATTGTTAAGTCCTAGTCGTGGGTAAATAGGCATGCCTAGAAGGGTATGTAGTTGCTTCTATGACACTAAGGTGTCTCCTAATATCGACACTTCGATGTCTCCTGATATTTGACACAATAGTGTCTTTTGATATTGAGACATAAGTCTCTCCCATTCTATGATATCAATCATGGTATCTTTTGTTTTGGTCCTGTTACTCACTTCTATAAAAAGAATTAGAAGTCTAACTTATTTTGTGTTCTAATATATGTTCAGTTTTGATATAAGCTAAGCTTAGTCTTGATTCAACTAAATGTTGTTCTGATATAATCAAGTTCTGTTCTGACACAATCAAGTTCTGTTCTGATACCTTAAAGTTATGTTTTGATATTATGGTATTCTGTTTGGATACTTGTAAGTTTTTTTTTGAAGTAAGTATATCCTGTCCTGATATGTTATATTTTGTTTTGATTTGAACAATTAAAGGTTATATGTGATTTGACATGATTTAGTGTATGTGAATGTTAGACGACTGTTAGAAATAATCGCCAGATTATATCTTTGTTAGTTATTCCCCACTAAGCTATATATTTAGAACGGTGGTTTTGTCTCCGTATAGGTTCTGATAAGAAGGTTTAAAGACTGGGACAAATGTTTGGGTTATGTAAATATGGTGTCCTAGAAAGTAAGTGTATTTACATATAAATTAATCTTCTTCCAGTTACTTTGGTAATGAAAATATTTATTATTAATAAAATAAAAGAGTTTTGTTTTATATATCTGAGTATAATATAACTAGTCATAAGGTACCAAGATTCTTTTTTAAGTAATATAAATATATACATGGAGATGTATGGGAAACATGTATATTATTAGGATCTAAATTAGTTGATTCACAGTTGAATAATCAAGTTAGTCGCTTGATTATGGTTTAAACTGTAGTGTTGCGATTTATCTCTGTGTAAGCGAAGGAGTTTACTTCAAGGGAATGATGAGTTTCATATTATGATAGTAGTTGACTATCGATAATGGCATTATTAAATGAATATAGAATCACGTATGTTTTTAAAGATTAAAGTAGGCCATTTCTTTAATCTTAAAATATACACTTTAGCATTCTTTTATTGCGAACCACAATCTTGATGAGTGGTAAACTCATATGTTCTTCATTATAATTCTTGATATAATCAGAATGGATTTTTACAGAGTATCAATCTAGTGTCTGCATGTCAGAATTATTAATTGAAACGTGTATCAGGGAATATTCACTCAAATAAAGAGTTTATAGTGATATCATCACTTCTAGATGTTTTACGGAGATTAGTGATTAAATTGGTGCCAGTAGTTTGATGGACTAGCTACCCATCAAGTCTTAATACCAAGATTAGATCTTGTGTGTTAATCACCATATAGAGTGAAGCAGGAGATCTTGAAGGAAAGACCAATTAAGGGCAAAATGGTAATTTTACCCTTTATTGTGCGGATGGCTATAATATGGTTCATAATAAAGTCTACAATTGGACATCTTATTTGAACCATATGTTCTTATAATATTTAGTAATTCAAGAGTTTAGCTAATTTTCTTTAGTGGAATGACATTTGGATAATAAGTTGAGATTAATTCTAATGAGATTAAATTAATTCGGGCTTATTAGACCTTGAATTATATAAGTCCAATTAGATTTCCCACTTGGCTTCTAGGAAAGGATATCAAGAAAAGTAAGAAAAATAAATAAAGGTTACTAGAAATAAGAAAGAAGAAAGGATCGAATTAGATTCGCAATAATAATACCAGAACAATTTAATTAAGAGTTAATTAAATTGGGTTTTAAGCCTATGATTAAATGATGGGCTTACTCTAATTAAGTGTTAATTATAAGCTCAAAGTAAGCATTTAATATTGGGCTTGACTTTGGTTTTGTTTAATTAATTAGATTAACTAAATTAAAACAAGATTTGTAAAGAAAAAAGGAGGGCAAAAACTGAAACTACAATGATGTAGTTTTCAGTTTTATAACTAAATAGACAGCTGCACATTTAACATTAAATTGCTAAATATAAGATGGGTTTTTATCATGCTTCATCATCATTAAATGGGTTAATGATGTCCTCATTAAATGGTTTCATAGTCTTATCATTAAATGGTTTAATGGTTGTCATTTAATGTTAACATGTAGAAAAACATATCAACCTTCTAGCATTCTTTTGATTAAAGAAGGAGTAAGTGCATTTGTTGCTCTATCTCCCTTCTTTCATCTTGCAACCAAAAATAAGAGTATCACTTTTGTTTTTGTCTTTTCATCTATCCATATTAAACAAATGTTAATGTCTCATTTATGGCTCTCTCTTTTATTTTTTGATTAAGAGAATGAAGTGGTACAAAAGTTGCTCCTCCTTCTTCCTTTGCCAAAATTGGTAATAAGAAGAGTCTCATTTTAGTTCTTTAAACTGTTGGAGTTATATAAATATAGTTCCCTGGAAAGCAAGTGTATTTATATGTACCTTAATCTTCTTCAGTTGCAGTTTTGTAATGGAAATATTTATTATTAATAAAATAAAAGAGTTTGGTTTTAATGAGCATTATATATCTCGTCATAAGGTACCAAGATTCTTTTGTAAGTAATATACATATACATAGAGATGTATAGGATACATGTATATTATTAGAATCTAAATTAATGGATTCACAATTGAATAATCAAGTTGGATGTTTGATTATGGTTTAAACTATAGTGTTGCGATTTATCTTCTTGGTTTGACTCTCTCTCTCCTTTCATGCATGAGTGAGCCGAAATTTGCAAGAGAAGAGTCTCATTTTTTGTTCATTTCTTCTAAGAAAAATCTCCTCCAAACATTTCTTCTCCTTTCCTACCAAGGGATTTTGTTGACCAAGTTGCCATGGAAGAACAAGAGGTAAATCAAACCAGTTGAAGATACAATAACAAGGAGAGGATAGATTGACAAAAGAAAGGATTCAAAAGAAAAGGCTTTGGATACAAGAAGAAGGAGAGGATAGCATAGCAAGGAATTAAAGTTGTAGCAAAAGAGTCGGTAATATCACTATCTTGTTTATGTTTATTATTATCCTTATACCATATCATGTATAGATTGGCATGATGATTTAGATATATTGCTTCCACTGTAAATAAGATTTCTAAAAAGTTTTGAAATCTATCAATTCTCCAAATATGACCCGCTTTCTTTTCTTGATCCAACATCAATAACTAAGGAAAACCTCTTCAATATTTCTTCTACTTTCCCACTAACGGATCTTGTTAACCAAGTTGTTCAAAGAGAACAAGTGGCAGATCAGATTGGTTGAGGATACAATAGCGAGAAGATGATACAATAATGAGGAGTCAAAGTTATAGCAAAGGAGTCGGTACAATTTCCATCTTGTTCTTATGTTAATTATTTTGCTTATACCATTGGATTAAACATGTTGATTCAGTTATGTTGTTTCCACTTTGTTTTGATTTCAGAAAAAGTTTTGAAGATGAAGCAGCTAACGGATCGAAGAAATGAATAGGTAATGGTTTCGCTTTATCCTTTGGTGTAATGGTAGTTTCGATTTTATGCAAAACAAATGCTGGAATTTTTGTTTTCATATTGCCAAAGTTTTGTTTTATGAAAGACAAGTGCTAGAAATTTTGTTTTCCTATTGACAAATTTTGGTTTTATAAACATGCCATTACACACTTTGTTCCGAATGGGCCGGGTCATGTAAGCGAAGAGTTCGAAGCAGAAGATCCAAGTCTTTTGGGCCAAGAGCCTTGTAATTTATTTTTATGTTCTAGGATGGACGATCAAAAGTAGTGTTATTATTTATGAGATAAATGGATGGATGGATGCTAATAATATGTGATAGTATGCCATTTAGAATAATTACCAACCCTAGGATTTGCCATGCATTCATTATGTATGAGATATATAATGAAACAATATAGGATGGATAATAAATTGTATCTAGACAACAGGATATTTATTAAAACTTAAAGACCAAAAATATTGAGTGGGAGAGGATGCTCATGTGGGAGTCTATGGTCTTCATCTGATGGCCTATTTGCATGTGGTGAAGTATTGCTCCCTACCGAAGGACATGAATTCTAGATCTTGTGTGGTTTGGGTCTCCTAAGGATAAGTCCACTCATTGGTAGCAAATGTGGCCTCCCACTGAGGAATGATTTGTAAGTACCTTTAGTGGATGAATCAAATGGTTACACACTCAACATAGTTTATCATTAACCTGCCCACCATAGCTTTGTTGATAAATGTATGGACCAATATATGATGTTTTTCAAAAAGTTAGCAAGAAGATGCTTGGTAGTTTTTGATTGGGAGGGTCCCAGTTTTTCTTTTAATGGATAAGATGGCCCACTGTCACTTAGCCCATTATAGATAAGAAAAATAACCTTCGTATAAAGATTTAAGTTTTTTAAAGTTTTGTTAAATCTATCATCGTGCATACATGCATCATGATTTTATACAAAGTTCTAATATTGTTAACTATACTCATGCTGTAATAGTTTATTTTTTCAAACATAATCACCACAATATGAGTCCGCTCATTTTTCTCTTGACTAATAGCAAACTGGAAAATGGAGACAATTTTAATGAATAGATACGTAACCTTGACATTGTTCTTCAATATGAACGAATTTCATGGGTATTAATGGAAACTAAGCCTGCACCTCCTAGTGAAAATTCAACTTTTGAGTAAGTTCAACAATATGAGCAATGGCAGAATGCTGATAAGACTACTAAATGCTATGTTCTGACTTCTGTCAGCAGAATGTTGCAAAAGCAAATTGCATACATGGAAACTACTGGTGCAATGATCCATCACCTACATTAGATGTCTGGTATGAGGACCAGGTCTGCAAGGGGGAAAGCTATCCAAACCTTCAACAATCTCATACAAAAGCCTAATGAACTGGTACGTGTTTATATGCTTAAGGTAATCTCTATAGTTACTAAGGCTGAGATGTTTGGGACGAACATAGATGCAGAAACACATATGACTATGATCAGAACTATTCTTTTCAGCAGATTAAGTTGGACTATGAGCTCAACACCAAGGATTACACCTTGAGTGAGTTGATGAATACCCTCCAAAGTAGGAAGGAGATATAAAATATTAAGGCTAATAGGCCTGAGGATAATGTAGCATCTTCTTCTAAGCCTAAGGATAAGGGTAAGCAAAAGGAGAAGGGTCTAGTGAAAAAGAAGGACCAAACAGGGTCACGGTCCAACCCCTGAAAAATAAAGCCAAAGAGGACACCAAAGGAAAGCGTTTCTTCTATGGAGAGATGGGCCACTAGAAAAGAAACTGTGTAGTCTACCTTGAGTCCCTCAAAACTAAACAAGGTATAGGTTTCCTAAGATTGTTAGGAACTAGAAATGTGGCAGATTCATCTGATTCTTAGATATTAGATTCAGGAGTCACTGATCATCATTGCAATTCTTTGCAGGGGTTCCAGCAAAGGAAAAGACTACCTAAATGCTAGTTTCAAGTCAAGATAGGAAATGGATCCTAGGTTTTGGTAGATTCAGTGGGAGTAGTTATTTTAGACTTTCCTAATCATCATAGGTTATATTTGGAGGATGTATATTACATCCCAATGATTGTAAGGAACATGATTTCTGTTTTTTGTTTAATAAAATCTAGTTATTCCTTATATTTTGAAAATGTTGTTTCAATATATGAGAATAAGGATTTTATTTTTAATGAGATAATTAAACAAGGATTGTTCTTTATAAAACCTATGATAGGCCCACTAAACACCACATTATTAATAAAACCAAGACGATCTGATGACTCTAACATTAATTCAAAATATCTGTGGCACTTAAGAGTGGGTCATATCAATCAGAACATAATTAATAGGTTAGTGAAGGATGGGATCGTTATGGGCTTGGATAATGATCCATTACCCATCTATGAATCTTGTATTGAAGGAAAAATGATTAAGGCCTCATTTCCTTCTAAAGAAAACAGATCTGAATCCATGTTGGACCTGTTACACACTGATGTGTGTAGGCCTATGAACGTACAAGCTATAGGAGGTTATGAATACTTCATAAACTTTATGGATGATTACTCTAAACATGGCTATTTATATTTGATTCATAGAAAGAATAAGTTCTTTGAAAAGTTTAAAGAATTCAAAGTTGAAGCTGAGAAGTAATTAGGCAAGCCATTAAAACAAATTTGATCAGATCGAGGTGGTGAGTACTTATATGGAGAGTTCCAACAATTTCTAATTGACAATGGAATTGTTTCCAACTTGTCAGCTTCTCGAACCCTCAACAGAATGGTGTAGCAGAGAGGAGGAATATGAATTTATTGGAAATGGTAAGATCAATGATGTCTTATGCTAGCCTTCCATAATCGTTATGGGGATATGCCATACAAACGAGAACTTATCTTTTTAACTTTGCTCCATCCAAATCATTGCCTGAAGCACCTAGGAAGTTATGGACTGGTCGAGTGCCTTCATTACAACACTTAAGGACTTGGGGCTACCTAGACCATGTTTAAGACTTGAATCCATAAATATGGAACCAAGGTTAGAAGTATGTCTATTTATAGGATATCCTACGGGTATACAAAGGTACCATTTTTACATTCCTCAGGATAGGAAGGTATTTATGTCGATAAATGCGACCTTCTTGGAAGAAGAATTTGTGAGAAATCACAAAGGAAGAAGTGAAGTAGTACTAAAGGAGTTAGCTATTTCATCCAAACCAAGAGTTGATTTGGATATAGCAGAACAAGATGTCAAAATGAATTTAAAAGTTTAATTAGAAGAGCAGCCTGAACATTAAGTAGTGCCTAAATGTAGTTGGAGGGTTATGAGACAACCAAACAGGTATCTAGGTCTAGGAGAAGGCCTAATTGCCATCTCGGACCAAGAAGAAATGGATTCCATTACTTATATATAGGCTATTAATGATGTTGATCTAGAAAAATGGCTCAAGGCAATGGAATCAGAAATAAATTCCATGTACACCAATGAAGTTTAGACCCTTATAGATCTACCACTAAATGTAAAAGCCATAAGGTGTAAATGGATCTAAAAAAGGAAAAGAGGACTAGATGGAAAAGTATAGACTTTTAAAGCTAGATTAGTTGTTAAAGGCTATAATCAAAAAGAGAGTATAGAATATGAGGTCACATTTTCTCTAATTGTCATGCTTAAGTCCATCAGAATTCTTTTGACCAATGCAGCCTATTTTAATTATGAAAGATGGCAAGTGGACATCAACCACATTTCTTAATGGGCATCTTGAGGAGACCATTTATATGGCCCAACTAGAAGGATTCGTAGAGCCAGGTAATGAGCATAAGGTATGCAGATTGTAGAGGTCCATTTATGGAATTAAGCAAGCATTTAGGTCTTGGAACATTAGGATTGATAAGTCTATCAAAACCTATGGGTTCATACAAAACCTAGATGAACTTTTTGTCTATAAAAGGATATAAGAAGGTAAGGTTATTTTCCTAATTTTGTATATCGATGACATTCTGCTCATTGGGAATGATGTAGAAATGTTATCTGCAGTCAAAGGATGGCTAAATGAATAGTTCTCAATGAAGGATTTAGGAGAGGCTAACTAGGTTCTAGGGATTAAACTTATAAGGATTTGTAAGAACAAATAGATAGCCTTATCTTAATTAACCTACATTGAGAACATGTTTAATAAGTTTGCCATGCAGGATTCTAATAGGGGTTTCACATCTACGAGACATGAAATTAAACTTTCAAAGGAGCAAGCACTAAAGACCCAAAAGTAGGTCAAACGAATGCATAACATTCCATATGCTTCGACAGTTGGAAGTTTAATGTATGATATGCTTTTTACTAGACCGAATATCTGTTACGCAATGGGACTAGTAAGTAGATTCCAGTCTAATCCAGGAATAGAGCATTGGAGTACAGTTAAGTGCATATTGAAGTTTCTTCATAGGATGAAGAACTTAATGCTTGTTTACTCTGGAAGTAACCTTATTATGACAGGATATACAAATTTTGATTTCTAATCAGATGTTGATTCAAAGAAATCAACTTCTGGTTCTATATTTTTTTTAGGAGTTGGAGCCATAGTTTAGAGGAATGTTAAGCAATCTTGTGTTGCTGATTTGACTATGGAGGCTGGGCATGTTATTGCTTGTGAAGTAGTAAAAGAAGCATACTGAATCTGTAAGTTCCTAAATGATTTGGAGGTAGTTCCTGAGGCAAAAAAAGCCATTACACTTTATTGTGATAATAGTGGAGCAATGATAAATTCTAAAGAACCTCGGAACCATAAAGTTGCCAAACACATTGAGAGAAAGTATCATCTCATAAGGGAGATAATACGATGTGGTCAGGTGAATGTGGTAAAGATTACCATAGAGCAAAACCTTGTTGATCCATTGACAAAGACGTTGTCTCAAAAGAGTTTTGAGGGTCACCTAGAAGGGATAGGAATGAAGGACATGTCAAACTTTCTTTAGGGCAAGTGGGAGATTGTTGGGGTTATGTAAATATAGTGCCCTAGAAAGCAAATGTATTTACATATAACTTAATCTTCTTCTAGTTACTTTTATAACGAAAATATTTATTATTAATAAAACAAAAGAGTTTAGTTTTATATATATGAGCATAATATAACTAGTCATAAGGTTTTAAGATTCTTTTGTAAGTACTAGACATATACATGCAGATGTATGAGAAAAATGTATATTATTATAATCTAAATTAGTTTATTCACATTTGAATAATCATATTGGTTGCTTGATTATGGTTTAGACTATCGTGTTGCGAATTATCTCCATGTAAGTAAAGGAGTTTATTTCAAGGGAATGATAAGTTTCCTATCATGGTAGTAGTTGACTATCGACAATGGCACTATTAAATGAATCTGGAATCATGCATATTTTTAAAAATTAAAGTAGTTCGTTTCTTTAATCTTAAAATATACACTTTAGCAGTCTTTTATTGAAAACCACAATCTTGATAAGTGGTGAACTCATATGTGTTTCAGTATAATTA
>JANSVA010000009.1:4533241-4558425 GCA_025504915.1 Erythroxylum reticulatum | reverse complement strand
AAAGTGTTAGAATGATAAGATTTCATGAGGGGCATTGTTGGAACATCAATTAAGTTATAAAGTCTTAAAGCATTGAATGGAGGGAAAAATGAGAAGAAGGAATTGTCGGTTTGTATTTTAGAAGAAAAAAATGTTGGTGAAGAAGAAGAGAAGAGAGAGAAGACAAAAAAGTAAGAAAGAAGGGAGAGAGAGTGTTGGTGATAGAGAGAAAAAGGAGAGTTGAGCTATATTTTAATTTTTCTAAGCCTTCAAGAAATATTTTGAGAGTTATCAAGGAGGGAAAGAGAAAGAGGAAGATTAGATCTTCCATTAGAGTCAAGAAATTTATTAATTGGTGAAGATTCAAGGTAAGATTGTGTTAAATCATTTGGAGTCTTAGGAATGTTTTAGTTCTAAGAGTGTAGAAAATGCATGGGTTTAAGTATTCTAGGATCAATTCATGCATAGGTTTCTTTGAGTTTCTTATTGGAGTTTTTGGAATGAGGCTTTTGTTAATATTGAAGGGAGGCAAGAGGAGCAAGAGGAGAGACATCCTTGAACAAGCTTTTAAGAAGGAGATTCAATTGGGTTACTTTTTATAGTTGAATAATAAACCATCAACATAAAATGGAAATAAATGTCTTCAACTACTTCAAAAATGTACATTTGTTAAGCCTTGAATGTTTTGAGAATGTGCTGCCTGTTTTGCATATAAATGTTGTTTGACATATGAAAATATTTTTTTTGAAAACATATCAAGCTTAAGAAACCAAGTTCCCAAAATGTGCCTTTTTGGGCAATATGTTTTTCAGCTATGGAAATACATGTTATGTGAGTTTTTGGTGGTCTCCTAAGTTAAATCAAGTGCACTTTGACAAAAAGGCTTCTCCAGCCTACCTGCTAATGGCAAGGAGCTCCTCTATGAACTCCCTTAAGTTCACGGCTATACAAGACCCTTAGGGGAATTGTGTAGTACGTTCTATTTTGGATCCACTTGAATCATTTTGATATGCTTATATGCTCATGATAAATTGATAAAAGTGATGCATACATAAATTGCAATAACGTAAATTTCTGCATTGGAAAGGACTTATTAAATGGTTTTGCTTATTACCAATTATAAATTGTTACCCACGGGCTTAAGCCCACCCCCTTTTTCGTTCCCCATTTCTAGGTGATGAGCAAGATATCGAGTAAACAAGGGTCAAGTCATCACTCCAATTTTTGTATATTTTGTATTTGAAGCAAATTTTGTAAAGAAAGGCTTTAGTTGCATTTTGAGCAAATCATGGATTATGTACCTTCTGTATTTTGGAACTTTAAGATATTAATGTATTTGTGGATTGAAATGTCCACTAAAGCTTTGTAAAACTTGTATTTTGATGTGAATGAAATACATATACATTATGGTTGTTTTTAAGTCTTTATATGAAAATTTTAAGTTTTCATTGGGGTAGGATTTATGTTTTGGATTTGGGGGAAAAGCTGCTCTAACTAGGCTGATTTAGGCAAATGTGCCTATTGGAAAGTTGTAGGTCTCTCTTTTAACTTTCCAACAGTATATAGTATGAAATTTTTGGACTTTTGGGTCGTAAGTTATGGTCTTTAGAAGGGAGATGCTTAGGAGTATACATTAGTATCGTCTATAATTACGTCATTCGTCTTAAGAGTTATATCGTCTGTAACAATGCTTCGTCATAAGAGATGCATTGTTCATAAAGACATATCATCTGTGATGACGTCATTCGTCTTAAGAGATGCATCTTCTACAAAGATGTATCATCTGTGATGATGTCATACCGTCTGTGATGAAGTCATTCGTCTTAAGAACTACATCATCTTAGGTTGACTTTTGCTTCGTCTTAAGTTGACCGTCTGTATCATCTTAAGTTGACTTTTGCTTCGTTTTAAGTTGACCGTCTATATTATCTTAGGTTGACTTTTGCTTCATCTCAAGTTGACTATTTGTATGGTTTTAGGTTGACTTTTGCTTCGTCTTAAGTTGACCGTCTATATCTTTTTAGGTTGATTTTTTCTTTGTCTTAAGTTAACCGTCTGTATCGTCTTAGGTTGACTTTTGCTTCATCTTAAGTTGACCGTCTGTATCATCTGCCTTTACCATTTGTCTGTCTTTGTTTTATCTGTCATTTTGCTTCATCTGTCTTTCAACTTCGTCTACCTTTATCATTCGTCTGTTATTTTGCTCCGTCTGCTTTTTGCCTATGTGACATAAACTTCTCCTTCTATACACTATTTGTCTAATACTATTGTTTGCTCCATTTTTGACCCTACAAACGATAGAATCTGCCTTCGAGGTCTTCATAGAAATTGTAGACCTCAAAGTCTTATTTCAAACCATCCGTGGATGGTATCAATCCGTTATACCAACTGATAGTTTTACTAATTTCCACAAGATAGGTGCTATAGGATTGAGGTTTTCCTAAATAAATCTGTCCCGAATAGAATAAGAGCGTTGTTTTGATGTTTGTCCTAGTGGGGGATTGCCACCCTTATGCAACACGCATTTAGATGTCACTTAGGATGTCAGACATATGAGCCACGAGGGCAGGGTTCCAACATAACAAACTCACTTATTACATATTTAACTTATATTGATCGATCATTAACCCATATTAGTTAATCAATAATCCCAAAATTATAATTGTAACAACTTTAAATTCTCAAGCTTGATTTATTTAGTACAAAGAGTGTTTGAAATATCATGAGGTGATAACGTGTGTAGAGTGCACTACAATATTTACGTGACTCTGCACACTAAAATTTGTACTTATGGTGAGTCAGGATCGAATCCACATAGAATATTTGGTTAATTTTGTAACGAAATTAATTGATGCAAGGAGAATATAAAAAGAGGGGTTTTTTGGATTTTTAGAAATTTAAAAAATAAAAATAAAATTAAAATTAAAATAAGCAATAAAAAATGATTAAACTGTTGAATATACATAAGGTCCAGTTCTAGGTTCAATCTCAGCCTAAACACGATCAAGCATATTCATCATCCTAACGTCTTTACAAATCTCTTCGAGATTATCGATCTGGGAATAATAGAATGCTCTCCTAATCTTGATTTTCCCTTAGGTTTTGTTTAATCAAGATACGATAATTAATTAAACCTAACTATCAGATAATTTAGGATACGATCTCTAGGTTTAATTTGGCAGTCGCATTATAAAATGGAAAACGATCAATATAAGCAGTAACCTCACACGTTTAGGTTATCTAACCTAAGTTATGTTGTTTCTATCAATGCAAGATTATTAAATGCTACTCACAAACATCAAAAGTAACGATTACAAATTACACTCAATGGTTTAGCAATAGGTGCAAATTAAAATAATTAAAATAATATATTAAGATCATTCATCCCAAAACCCAATCAAATCAACAACAACACATCAATCCAAAAAGAAATTACAACCATAAAATGATAAATATGTTTTCGGGTCACTTTGGCTCCTTCACTTCCAAAGCATGGCTATAACCAAATATGAGCTAAAGTGAATATCCTAAGCATTTCGAAAGCATTAATCATTAAGTGTAGCATATCAAATGAGTCAAAATTTAAACATATATCAAGTTCCCCCACACTTAGCATTTGACCATCCTTGGGCAAATAGTCAAAACCAAAATCATAAACTAAAACTTTTATTCATTTTTCATGTTCCTAGGAATAGATAGCCATAAGTAAAGATGAATGACTTTCGAAACCTATAGTAAAAACTCAATATTCGAAGATTTTACTAATGATCGATCAATATTCACTACCCTTAGAAACTGAGTAATCCAGAGGTAAACTTGGACAAAAAGTGTTTAAACAAGATATTTCTGTGGGTACACTCAAACACCATTCATGATCACAACAATCCATAACTTTGCATATCATTTCATTTCTCCACCACTAAAAGTCACATGCATAATCATGAATCAAAGGAATTTTATAGGGTTGTAATGTAGGTAAGGATAAGGTGTAATGTATTTTAGGTGATGTAACATAAAAGCCATCAAGCTAGTGAAGCAAAAGTAACACTTCGAGATATCAAACACGCAAGTTAACAATCATTTAAAACTGGGTACTGTCAGCCATGAAGAATGCAATGACTTTGTTTCACAACTCAATTTAGCTCTCCCACCATAAGCTATATTAGAATAACACAAAAAGTTCTCCATCTAAAACAACATCCTTGTCATAAGAAATATATTCAAACACCTAATCAATACACACTTAAGGAGGATAAACTATTAATTAATAACTTTTCACATCAATTATATTTCGTCCTTGATAACTTTTATTCAAACTCGCTTTTTTTTCCTTTTGTTCTTCTTCTTTTCTCCTTTTTTTAAAGTAGAAGTGATAGAAGCTTACTGTGCGTTGTTACGCTTATCAAAGTAAGATATCTAGATTTACTACTATAGCAGTGGTGAGTCTAGGTCGATTCTACAAAGAGTGTGCAAAGTTTATGAAATGAAATTAATTGGTCTTTACGAAAAATAGGTGGATTTTTGATTTTGAAAGAAGGAAATAAAATGAAACTAACTAATAAAAACAAATTAAAGAAAACATGCAAAAAATGATAAAGGTGGGGAATTCGGTAGGGATCCGATTCTTTAGTTCAATCTTAGCCTACACCCTAATTAAGCATATTTCATTAATTTGTTGTTCTCAATCCTCTCCTAGTAACTATTAATCATGGGTTAACAATTAACTTGAGTTTTCCCTTAGATTTTGTTTAATCAAGATACAATCGTTAATTAAACCTAACCACCAAACAATCTCGGATACGATCTCTAGATTTAATTAGGCAGTAGCAGTATGAATTAGGAAAACCAATTAATCAAGACAATAACCACACATGATGTGTTATTTAACCTAGGTCATGTTATCCCTAATGATTATGAATAATTAGTCGCTACATAAGAATTTCAACATAACAATTACGGATTATATCAAAATTCTAGCAATGGTTTTGCAATTAATGATTCAATGAACGTATTAAAATCATGAACTCACAATACCAAATGGGTTCATACATAAATAACTGAATAATAAAGAAAATCTGATTATCCATACACAATACTCAAATTAATTAATATAGGATAACACAATCAATTCCTAAAGAGAGAAAGAAATAACAAAATAACAAAAAAATACTTAACCAGGGTTGTCGGTGTCGATGTCTCCTCTAAACTGGCGTTGGAACGTCTAGCCCTTCATGAATTTTTTCTGAAAAAAAATACTTCAACCCTCATTCCAATCCCTAGCCAAAAACCCCTTATTTTACCTCACTACCACAAGCTTATTTATTATTGTTCACTGTGCGCTCCTATTACTGCATTCCAATACCACCTGAGCCAGCTTTTCTCTTACACCTGCAGCCCAACCAAGCCACACCCCAGCCAAGCCAGCAGCCGCAACACCTTACTGGTTCATGCCCACCAGCACTCACCACTGTAGCGTCTTTTGTGCTTGTGTCTACTATAGCGTGATGTGATGAATAAGGGTCACACATCAACTAAAAACTCATGTCTTCCTTATGCCTATGCTTGACACTACCTAAACACAGTGTTGCTGCATTGACACTGCCAAAACGCAGCATATGCTATGTAAACATTGCATTACGCAACGTAAGCATACGTTTAACATAACGTTAAACGTGCCTGCTTTCTGTGTTTGGTCTTGCACTGTCATTTTTTAATCTTTCCATTTGTTGTGTTATTTTATTTGGCAGCTTCTTGGTTGTCTTCTTTTGTGTTTTCCTTCTTGTCTTTTAATTTTCTTCTTTTTGCTTCATGAAGACAAGTAAAAATTAATCTTCAGAAAATGACCCATATGTAGTACTTTCGACTCACTTTAATTTATTTGCTTCCAAATTGTACCTCAAATCATATATGAATTAAAGTGAGTATCTTAAGCATTTTCATGTTAATAATCGCTAAGTGTAAATGATTAAATATATCAACAATTAAACATATATCAAATTCCCCCACACTTAGCTTTTGTCCGTCCTCGGGCAAAACATCCAAATTAAGCTCAAAGACCTCAAAACATTTACTCAATTCCTGTATTTTCTAAGATTATATAATCATAAGCAAAGATGGGCGACTTTCAAAAATCATAGCAAGATGTCAACATTTTAAGCTTTTACTCATGATCAATCAACATTTAATATCTTTAAAAACTGAGCAATCTAATGGTAGACTCAGAAAATGAGTTTACTAAAATATATCTACGGGTACACTCAACACCATTCATGATTATGGAAATCCACAACTTTGCATATTATTTCATTTCTCCGCCACTAATGTTGACATGCAGAATCATGAATCAAAGGACTTTTTAGGGTTGTAATGTGGGCAAAGGTAAGGTAAGATGTATTTGGGTCAAGTAGCATGAAAGTCATCAAAGCTAGTAAAACAAAAGTGACACTCAATAAAAAACTAGGTACTCTCAGTTATGACAAATGCAACATTTACATTTCACAACCCCATTCAGCTCTCACACACAAATCACATGAAACATATATCAATCCGAAGGAATCACTCATACAATTTATGCCAATAAAATCACAAGAGTGAACCTTCTAAGCCAACCTCTACCTCATCTTCAACATACTCAAACAACACATCCATTATAACTCTAGGAAGATGCATAAATCATAAACAACTTGTCAACACATATGCAATTCTTCCTTGATACATTTATTTTAGACAATTTTTTTCATTCTTTTTTTTCTCTTTCTTCCTTTGTTTTTCTTTTCTTTTCACTTTTTCCCCTTTCTTTCTTCTCTTTTCTTTCTTTTCTTTCTTTTCCTTGTAAAAATTAAAATAAACTACATCAACATGGGAATTTTAATGATAAGACATAAAATAACCTCCCAAGATTATAACCAACCCTCACATATATACACCCCCACGCTTAGAATTTTGTATATCCACAAACTCAACAATCACAAATGTTCTACTAGCTTTATGACTTAGGTAGGATATTTGGTTAAGTTTAAAAGCATGAAATGTGGTTTATATAAAAATAAAGGTTAAAGCTCAAAGGGTTTGTCAAGGGAAAAATCACGTCAATAAGATAGGTTATTTGGCTAATGTAGTTTCTAAAAAAGAAAGAATGCCTAATCATATCCATGTTACTACTTATGATAAAAATATGGTCTAGAATAGAAATTCAACGCAAAATCAGGATGGACATGTCATGAAGGTCACATATTATCAAAGGGCAATAAGAATGATATGAATATGTCAGTCAAATAAGGCTCAAAATTTCACTGGCTTTGTCTACCATTAGTCCCTACTCTTCTAAAGATAACGCATATTGACCAATCACAAGAGCAAAAGTGCATGCTATAGTTGTTATGAAATTCTCTAGTCAATCCACAATCTAATCATGATTATATAATCCCAAAAGCAATAGAAAATGAGAAAATTTTTGTTTCATTTGTTTTATTCTCTCTCATTTTGATTGAAAACTTAAAAACAAATGAAACAAACAAATTTAAAAAACACACATGCATATAAAAAGTAATGCGGAAATGTAAAGGAAAAGAAATTTACTTCCCTTGGGTTACGTCCTAAGAAGCACCTTTATTTAGGGTCACTGGCTCGACTCCTTCTTCTCCTCATGTGACAAAATTGTAATCTTCGGGTATTACAGTTAGCACCACTTCCACATGAGGTAGTTCCGGATAGGGCCTTAGTTGATCATCGTCCTCCTTCAACGTCTTCCCTATCCTCAACTTCTCAATCCCGCCTGAGTCCATACACTCTAGAAATATTTCGAACATCTCTTCACCTTTTCCTTTATCATTTAACTTCTCCAATCTGTCATCTAAAGGTAAAGAGTTAATTTCAAGAATAATCATAGACTCAGGACTTACCTCCGAGCTAAAAGATATGTCCTTTGCATCTTCAAGCTCCTCATCCACTTCTTCAACATAAACAATTTGTTAAGGGTTGACCTCAAAATTCTCAAGCTCCTCATCACTTTTTAAAGTTTCCACACATACTTCAATTGGGTACACTCGGGTTGATACGGTTGCTCCTCTTCTCTTTGTGATTCTAGGTGATCAAGACTTATTGCCATCTGACCCAATAGGTGTTCCATCCTCTTTTGGCTTACTTTTATCTCTTGTCGGAATTCTTGCAATTCTTGCTACATATTTTGTTGTAATTGATGCATATGTTGTAGAAATTGTAAATTGTTAGCAGTAATATTATTAACAAGTTCTTCTAAAGATGCAACTGAACCATGTTGGCTCTCCAAATCTTAGGCATTAGATCATGTGTCTTTTGGAAATTGCCCTCCATCCTTCTAGAATTGTAAAGTATTCTCCTGCAATTGCAAAATTAACTCTTCTAGTGATAGACCGGAGTTGTGATAAGAAGCTTCTGGTCTGTGTGAGAATTGTTGTTAGGTTGATCAATCCAAACATTGTTATTGGATAGAGAATATGAGTTATAAAAGAAATTACTTCCATCCATATCGAAGTTTTTTTTCAAACACAAAAAAATAAAAAAATGAAAAGATCACCAAATAATAGAAATGAAATTAATCACGAATAAATACATACAAAACACCAATTAAATCACAAACAAAAACTAAAATACCACACTCCCTGATAATAGCGCCAAAATTTGGCTACGGATCGTTACGCTTGTCAAAATAAAATATCTAGACCTACTACTATAGCAGTGGTGAGTCTAAGTCGATCCTACAGAGAGTGTGTGCAAAGTTTATGAAATGAAATTAATCGGTGTTTAAGAAAAAGGGGGAGGGGAATTTTGGATTTTGAAAGAAGGAAATAAAGTGAAACAAACTAATAAAAACAAATTAAAGAAAACATGCAAAAAATTGATAAGGTGGGGAATTCGGTAGGGATCTGGTTCTTTGGTTCAATCTCAGCCTACATCCTAATTAAGCGTATTTCATTAATTTGTTGTTCTCAAACCTCTCCTAGCAATTATTAATCATGGGTTAACAATTAAATCAAGTTTTTCCTTAGGTTTTGTTTAATCAAGATACAATCGTTAATTATACCTAACCACTGAACAATCTAGGATACAATCTCTAGATTTAATTAGGCAGTGGCATTGTGAATTAGGAAAACCAATTAATCAAGGCAACAATCACGTATGATGAGTTATTTAACCTAGGTCATGTTATCCCTAATGATTACAAATCATTAGTCGCTACACATGAATTTCAATATAACAATTACAGATTATATCAAAATTCTAACAATGGTTTTGCAATTAACGATTCAATGAACACATTAAAATCATCAACTCACAATACCCAATGGGTTCATACACAAATAACCGAATAATAACGAAAATCCAATTGTTCATACACAATACCCAAATCAATTAATATAGGATAACAGAATCAATTTCTAATAAGAGAAAGAAAAAGAAAAATAATAAAAAATACTTAACCCGAATTGTCGGCGTTGATGTCACCTCCAAATAGGTGTCGAAACATCTATCCCTTCATGAATTTTTTTCAAGAAAATACTTCAACCCTTATTCCAATCCCTAACTGAAAACCCCCTATTTTACCTCACTGCCGCAAGCTTGATTATTGTTGTTCATTGTGTTCTCCCGTTACTGCATTCTAATACCATCTGCACCAGCTCTTCTCTCACGCCTGCAGCCCAACCAAGCCAGCAGGCACAACACCTCGCTACTTCACGCCCACCACTGTAGCGTCTTCTGCGCTTGTGTCTTCTGTAGTGTGATGTGATGAATAAGCGTCACACATCAACTAAAAACTCATGTATTCCTTCTGCTTGTGCTTGATGTTGCCTAAATGCAGTGTATGCTACATAAATGTTGCATTAACGCAGCATACGCATGCGTTAAACGCTCCTGCTTTCTATGTTTTGGTCTTGCACAGTCGTTTTTTTATCTTTCCAGCTACTATGTTATTTTATTTGGCAACTTCTTAGTTTTCTTCTTTTGTTTTTTTCCGTCTTGTCTTTTAATTTTCTTCTTCTTGCTTCACAAAGATAAGTAAAAAATAATCTTCAAAAAATGATCCATATGTAGTTCTTTTAACTCACTTTAATTTATTTGCTTCGAAATTGTAACTAAAATCATATATGAATTAAAGTGAGTATCTTAAGTATTTTCATGTCAATAATCGTTAAGTATAAATGATTAAATATATCAACAATTAAACACATATCAGAAGCTACATCAATATAGGATTTAAAACATAGAATTTTAACAAATATAACCAGCCCACATGTATGCATACCCCCACATTTAGGCTTCTATACAATCACATTCATCAAGCATTAATAAATGCTCGACTAGATTTAAGAATTGGGTAAGGCCTTTTTTTAGGTTCGTGTAATATGGTTTACACAAAAGAAAAGGATAATAAAGCTCAAGAGGGGTTAGCAAAGGAGAATTCACATAGTTGGGTAGGTTATTTGGATAATGTAGCTCGTAATCAACAAAGAATGCCTAATCATTTTCATAAAAATGTATGTGATAAAAATGTGGTCTCGAATAGAAAATCAATACAAAGTATAGATGTAAATGTCATGAAGGTCACACATAGCAAACAAAATAGTGAGATTAATATAGATGTGTCAATCTAATACGGCTCAAAATCTTGCTGGTTTTTGTCTACCATTAATCATCGCTCTTTTAAGAATAATGCACATTAAAAAATCACAAAAGTAAAAGTACATGGAAAAATTTGCTATGGATTTTACTAATCAATTCACACTCTAATTATAACTAAGTAATCTTAAAAGTAATAGAAAATAAGAAAATTTTTTATTTTGTTCGTTTGATTTTGAAAACCACCTAAGAAGTCACATAAGCTGCAATTAATCTAAAAAATGCATAAAAACTAATATACCTACGAACACACTTAAAACTTACATTGTCCTTAATGTAAAATCAAATACGAGAAATGAAGCTGTTAATAAAAATAACAATTGTAAAAATTTAAAAGACAGAAATTAATTGCCCTTGGTTTGCCTCCTAAACAGTGTCTTTGTTTAACGTCATTAGCTCGCACTCCAGTTGTGTGCATCAAGTGGCACTAGTCATATCCTCTAGCATCAACACGTCCAAATCCTCCGTTTAAAATCCCTCATAATACTACTTTAAGTGATGACCATTCACTCTGAATGTCTTGTTAGTTTTGAGGCTCCGTATCTCCACTACACCAAAAGAAAAAACATGTGTGATAACTAACGGACCAACCCAATGGGAACACAACGTACCTAGAAATAGTTTGAGTTTGGAATGATATGGTAACACTTTCTAGCCCACCAAGAAGCTTTTTCTCAAAATCATCTTGTCATGAAAAGCTTTTTTCCTCTCCTTATATATCATTGCATTTGGATATGACTCTTTCCTCATCTCTTCCATTCTTAAAGCTGTAACTTCCTATGCACTCCCGCATTATCCAAGTTCATGTTGCATCTTTTGATAGCCTAATATGCCTTATGTTGTAATTCCACCGGGAGATAACATGGCTTTCCAAACACTAGCCTATACTATGACGTCCCAATTGGTATTTTGTAAGTCATCCTACTAGCCTATAATATATCTTCTAGTCTTACACTCAAATCATTCCTATTGGGCTGACGATTTTCTATAAGATTAACTTGATTTCTCTATTTGATACTTCAATTTTCACATTAGTTTTAGGATGGTAAGTAGTAGAAACTTTGTGCGTGATGTGATATTTTTTGAACATTACTTCGATCTCCCTATTGTAGAAATGGGTTCTTCTGCCATGAACGATGGCTTTCGATATCCCGAACCTAGAAAGAATGTTAGCCTTAACAAAATCTACAACAACCTTTGCATTGTTAGTCCTAGTGGCTTTAGCTTCCACCTATTTAGAAACATAATCAAATGCAAGCAATATATAAGTAGAGCCAAAAGACGAAGGGAAAGGTCCTATAAAATCAATACCCTAAATGTAAAAATTTCACAGAAAAGTAAAGGACTTTGTGGCAATTGATCTTTATAGGATATGTTACCTAATTGTTGGCATCTATCACAGGATTTGTGGAAGGTATATGTATCTCTAAACAATGTTTTCTAGCTCTCTAGAACTTTATGAGTTATTGCGTCTGAATGGCAGAAGGCTAAAACTGATGATGATTCATTTTTTGGTACACACCTCTTGATAACTTGATTTGTGTAATGCCTTCAAAGATACGGGTCATCCTATACGCAATACCTCACTTCACTACATAGCTTGTCCCTCTGAGCCTTTGACAAATCAATAGGCAATTCGTTAGTAATTAAAAAATTGACAATGTTTGCATACCATGGTGGTGATGCATCGGTAGAAAATAATTTCTCATATGGAAAGGTTTCTTGTAGAGGCATATCATCTTCTTCCTTTATAAAATGGTTGAGATGGTCCGCGAACACCTTTTCTAACCCTTTCTTATCTTTGATCTCCAAGTCAAATTCCTGAAGAGAAGAATCCATTTAATTAGCCTCAGTTTTGCTTCTTTCTTTATAAGTAAGTATCGTAAAGCTACATGATCAAAATAAACAATCAATTTAGCACCAAGCAAATATGATCAAAATTTTTCCAAAAGAAAAACCACAGATAACATGTCTTTTTTGGTCGTGGAATAATTCAATTGAGTTGGTTTAGAGTCTTTGAAGTATAGTAGATGGCCTGCAAAGCTTTTCCCATTTTTTGTACTAGAAATGTACCCATTACATAATCGCTTGCATCACTTATGATCTCGAAGGGGAGGTTCGAATCTAACAATTGAATCACCAATGGGGATGTCAAAAGCTCCTTAAGTTTGTTGAATGCTTCCTTGCACTTCTTGTCGAACTCAAAGGAGACATTTTATTGAAGAAGCTTACATAGTTGTGTGGCTATCTTTGAAAAGTCCTTAATGAACCTTCGATAAAATCCTACACGCCTAAGAAAAGAATGCACAACCCTTACAGTAGAGGGGTAAGGTAATGAAGAAATAAGATTAACTTTGGACTTGTCCACTTCAATACCCTTAGTAGATACCACATGATATAAAACTATACCTTGATCCACTATAAAATGACATTTTTCCTAGTTCAACACAAGGTTAATTTCTATACATGGTTTCAAGATAGTGGAAAGATTCTCAAGACATTCATCAAAAGAAGATCCATACACACTAAAATCATCTATGAATATTTCGATAATCTTCTTAACATATTAAAAAAGGCTTACTATGCACCTCTAGAATGTGGCGGGTACATTACATAATTCAAATGTCATCCTTCGGTAGGTAAACGTATCAAATGGACATATAAATATGGTCGTCTCTTGATCTTTCGATTCGACTGGGATCTAAAGATAACCTAAAAAGCCATCTAAAAAGTGATAATAGTCATAACCAACCAATCTCTTATACATCCGATCAATAAAAGGAAGGGAAAAGTCATCTTTACAAGTGGCATAATTTAACTTTCAATAATCAATACATATTCTCCACTTAGTTTGCACTTGGGTAGGAACCAACTCACGTTCCTAGCTTGTCATAACAGTGATTCCAGACTTCTTTGGAGTCACCTGGATAGGACTTACCCACTTACTATCAGAAATCAAGTAGAAAACTCCAACATCGAGAAGCTTCAACACCTCCTTCTTCACAACTTCCATCATTGGAGGATTTAGCCTACGCTGAGCTTGCCTTATAGATTTTACATCCTCCTCCAAAAAAATGTTGTGTACGCATATGGAAGAGATTATCCCTTGGATATCTGTAATAGTCTACTCAATGGTCTTCTTATGCTCTCTTAGCATTCGAAATGATAACTGGGAGAGTCTGGTTATCTCCTAAATAGGCATACTTCAGATGTGTAGGAAGTGGCTTCAACTCCAATTCTGGTGCCTGCAAATAAGAAGGTAACAACTTTTGGTGAGCTTCAGGTAGTTGTATAGAAGCCAAATAATACATTTTTGGAGAGATTTCCAATGAATCCAATATGGCTATCATTTCCATAAGCTCTTCTCCCATTTCAACATCAGTGTTCGCTTCTTCCATGTCCTCAGTTAAAATCGTTTCCAAATGATCCCTGCAGCTTAATTTAAACATTTCCTACATCAAAGGATTAATCACATCAACAATAAAAACACAATGATCATCTGGAGGATGTTTCATGGAATCAAAAATATTGAAATGAATCACTTCCCCAACAAATTCTATTGTGAGGGTGCCCTCACGAACATCAATCTTAGTTTAAGTTGAATTAAGAAATGGTCTCCAACAAGATAGGTAATATATTATATAAGGTGTCATCATTCATATCCAGAACATAAAAATTTGTAAGAAACACTAACTTATTCACTTACACTAAAATGTCCTCAACCACACCATCAGGATAAGCATTAATGTGGTTAGGCAATTGCCTGATTACACTTGTTTCTTTCAATAGGCCTAAATTCAAAGAAACATAAATCAAATGAGGCACCATGTTAATAGAAGCACCCAAATCTAGCATAGCTCTATTGATCATAGTATTACCAATTTTGCAAGGAATGGTAAACATACCTAGATCTCGATATTTTGGAGGCATCTTCTTTTTGAATACTATCGATAGATTCTCACCCATTGTCACTTTCTCATCACCCCTCAGTTTCCTCTTATGCGTACATAATTCCTCAAGGAATTTGGCATAGCTTGGTATTTGCTTGATTGCCTCAAGAAAAGGTCTATTGACTTCCACCTTTTAGAAAGTCTCCAATATCTCTTTTCCCTTCTTCTCCTTGCTTGGTCTTATCAATCTATTTGAAAAAGATGGAGGATTAGTTTTAATATTGGGGCTTTCGAAATTTTCTTTCATACTTGATGACAAATTTTCTTCCTTTCCCAATTCCTTTTCAATCTCTTCCTCAGTAGCAATCTTTGGTGAAGTTCTTTTAGGACCCTCAATCTCCTTTCTGCTCCTTATGGTTATAGCACTGACATTCTTTGGGTTCACCTCAGGTTGTGATGGTAGCTTTCCTCTAATTTACGATTTAATATGGTTTATCCTTACTACCATCTGACCCATTTGATTTTCCAAATTTTGTATGCTCGATTTGGTCTCTTGTTGGAATTGTTACAGTTGATGCTATAGGTTCTGTTGAAATTGGAGATTATTAGTAGTAATAGTTTTTATCAATTCTTCCATAGAATTACCTGAACTGGAAAAATGGGCTCCTTATGCTCCTTGTCCCCATGCTTGAAATTATTATGCTCCTTACGACCGATTTTGGAAGTAATTTTTCTATCGGTCCCTCTATAACTCAAGTTAGTTCTTGTAATGTCAGGCACTTATTGGTTGGATGGCTCGTGTTTGAACATATTCCGTATACTTTCGCTTGTGCCTGTCCAACTGTAATCTGTCTCATAAAAGATGTTAGTTCATCTAAATAATGTTTGATAGATGAAGTACTTACCATGTTTCCTCTTCAAACATCATTGTGAGTTTCAAATTATTGTGTGTTAGCAGCCATCTACTCAAGTAGGATCCTCACCTTGAGGGGAGTCTTCTTGCAAAGTGGCCCACCGCTCGCCACATCAACTGTACTCCTCTCTATTAGTAACAATCCTTCATAGAAATGTTGAATGATAAGTTGATGTGTTATGTTGTGGTGTGGAAAATTGGCATATAATTTCTTAAACCACTCCTAGTACTTGTAAAGAGATTCTCTATTATGCTGCTTGATGCCACATATCTCCTTCCGAATACTTGCCATCTTTAAGGCTGGAAAATATTTCTCTAAGAATAGTCTCTTCATCTCCAACCAAGTATTTATGCTCCCTGCTAGTAAATCAAACAAACAATCTTTTGCTACATCTCTGAGTGAGAATGGGAAGGATCTTAACATGATCTACTTGTCCGTCACCTTGAGAGGCTTCGTGCTCAAACAAAGCACATAGAGCTCCTTAAGATGCTTATGTGCATCCTCACCTACAAGACCATGAAAATTGAGTAATAAATGAATTAATCTAGATTTTAATTCAAAGATAACATGTTTAGCAAAAATAGGAAGTGTAATGCATAAGGTTCTTTAGGTTAAGTCTAGAGTAGCCAATTCCTTCAACATTCTCATATTTGCCATAGTTGCTTCAGATTCAGTTTCTAATTCTACTACTGAAGATGTTCTTATTTCTTTTCTTAAACTCTATAGTGTTCTCTCAATCTCTGGATCAAGTTGCTCAATTTCTTTGCGAGAAGAGCTGGACACAACCATACACTAATACTCACAAACTTTTAAAAGTTAATAAATAAAATAAAGAAACAAAAATAAACAAATATATTCGCAAAACACCAATTAAAATAAAATACGAAAATTAAACTACCACACTCCCCAGCAATGACGCCAAAATTTGACAACGAGTGTTAAGTGCACTGCAAAATTTACTTGACAAGTGATCAAAATTGATTAAATTGTTGAATATATGTAAGGTCCGGTTCTAGGTTCAATCTCGGCCTAAACATGATCAAGCATATTTCATCATCCTAACGTCTTTACAACTCTCTACGGATTATTGATCTGAGACTAATATAATGCTCTCCTAATCTCGATTTTCCCTTAGGTTTTTTTAATTAAGATGCAATCATTAATTAAACCTAACTACTGAATAACCTAGGATATAATCTCTAGGTTTAATTGGGCAGCTACATTATAAAGTGGAAGATGATCAATATAAGCAGTAACCTTGCATGTTCGGGTTACGTAACCTAAGTTATGTTGTTCCTAACTATTCAAGATCATTAGATACTACTCATAAACATCAAAAGTAATGATTATGGATTATGTTCAATGTTTTAGCAATAGTTTCGAAATAAAACAATGAAAATAACATATTAGGATCTTCATCCCAAAACTCAATCAAATCAACACCAACACAATAATCTGAAAAGAAATTATAACCTTAAACTTATAAAAATAATTTAATTGTGATTTAGCGTCACTATTCTCGTTAAATCGGCGTTAGGATGTTAACCTTCCAACTTCTCCAGTAAGCTCCATGAATTAGCCCTTGTAGCCTCCATTTATGTCGAAAAATAAAGAGAAATTGATGAAGAATAGTTGTTTCCATCGTTGTTCCTCCTTCCTTGCTTTAAAAACTGATGAGAAAATGGTGATGAATGGCTTCAATGGAGGTTCAACTGTTTTCTCTTTATCCAACCTCACTCATGTCTTACTTCAGCTCCCCTCGATTTTCACTTTGGCCAGCCCCACTTACCTTATGCTTTCTTTCAACATCTATATTAAAACTAAAATGAGGTAGCCTCCACTCACATTTTCTTCACTCTCCAACAAAAATGGCTGCTTCAGTTCTCATAATTCTAGCCCCCACACTCTTTATTTTATTCTACAAAATGTAGAAGCCTTTCCACTCTCTTTTTATGATAAAAACTAGCTTCAAATTAGTGGAGAGATGGCTTAACTAAATAGGGTAAGATGATCCAACTGCTACCCTCTCCTTTAGTTCTTCTTTTTGTTTCAGTTGTCCCTTCTTTTATTCTCCACTCAGCCCTACAACTGACACTTCCACATTTCTTTATTCAAAAGCTACCTAAAAAAAAGTGAGCCAGCTAGGTTTTTATGTAAAATGGGATAGCTGTTACATTCCTCTCCTTTAACTGCATATCACACACATTTGGTTCTTCCTTTTTATCCTAGTTGTCTACTCCTTTTCTTCTTTATACTTTCCAACGTTGTTTAAAATGTGGCAACTAGGTTTCAAAGGGATATGGGACAGGTTTCTTTCAGAATAGAAGAGGACAAAATGTCCTTTGGTTACTATCCTTAGTGTTGTCTATGCCGTAAGTGTGATGCTCTAGCCGTCTATATGCAACTATCCACCATTCATGATATACTTTTGTTTTATACTTAATAAACTATGTTAAATGGACAGGTGGTGCTCCATGAAAACAATAGAGTATGAATATCAAGGAGATGGCTCAATAAGTATGCTTTTAGATCACTTTAGCTCCTTCACTTCTGAAAAGTACTTATAACCAAATATGAGCTAAAGTGAGTATCCTAAGCATTTCTAAAGCATTAATCACTAGGTGTAGCATATCAAATGAATCAAAATTTGAACATATGTCATGAGGCTTTTTTATAAGAGTAAAAACTTTTATACCTCTTGATGAATGGAAAAACACGTGTAATAAAGTAAGATAAAATATTTATATAACACCCACATTCCTTGGGAAGATATGCAAGTGCCACACAAATCAAAACTAAAATATAATCCAAAATATACTAAACATTCCTTACATGCATTTCCAGAAACTCGAGCAAACAAACATTGTAATCCATTAGGAGTTATTTTATAAACAAAACATAATATACATTATACATAATGAACTTATTATATTATGTGCCATATATATTAAATCCATCCTATAGTAAGGTTATTACAAATCATTTATAGGATATTACAAATCTTATCCACAAATATAGAAAATGTCTCATTACATTAAATACAACTCAAATATACATATTGTCAAAACAAATCACATCCTCTTTTGGCCACTGCAGTTGTCTTTGTCCCAGTCTCAAACCTTCTTAACAGAACCTACACGGAGGCAAAACCACCAAGCTAAGCATATAGCTTAGTCGGGGAATAACTAAACAAGATATATAATGGAGACTGTATGGATTATTCTTTAAGTTGCACAATTACGGATTGCTTATAGTATGATCTGATTCAGTGTATATAAGTGTTAGATGACTGTTAGAAACACTGTGCAACCTAAAGAATAATCCATACAGTACTTGCTTTATAATAAAATATAATTCATCATAATAGAATTTCATTATTACATTACAGAATACACAAACATCAGAACATGACATAATTCTTTCAAATCAAAATGTGACTTGTATCAGATTAGATTATGTTTTGTATTACATCAGAGCTTATCTTGTATAAGAACAGAACTTGTTTTATAACAAATCAGAGGTTATCTTGTATCAGATTAGAACTTATTTATGTCAAAAATAAAAATGTATCAGAATACAAAACATATTACCCTACTAATCCTTTTTACAAAAGTGGGTAACATGACCAGAATAAAAGGTACCATGATTGGTATCTAAAATAGAAGAAACTTAGGTCTTTGAAATAAAAGACACATAAGTGTCTAAAATCAGAAGACACCGAAGTGTTTGGCACATAAGACTCCTTAGTGTCTAGTTATAGAAGACACATTAGTGTCTGGTTGTAGGAGCAGCTGTATACACTTCTAGACATGCCTATTTGCCTACGACTAGAACTAGACAATTTTAAAACAAATCATTTCAGATTTTAAAATCTCATATAAAAGATGTAGTGCATAACATATGTCTTTATTCCATTTTTCTCAACTTTAACATATTCATTCACATTCGATGAAATTCATCATTCCTTATAATCATAATATTTTGCAATGATGCACTAATGAATACATTAAGTAAATACACTTTACATCTACTCACCTAAGTTCCCAATTCACAAACATTCATAACTAACACATCACTTATATCATTTAAATCACATTTATGATCATAAGTATACTTCATTTCTTTAATAACTTATAATTTCCAAATTAGATGCTTTATTATCTAATAACATCTTCCTTAAGTTGATACTTTAATTAAAAAATCCAAAACTTATTTAACCTTTAATTAACTCATTCCACATTAAACTAGGTTCATTTTACACTTTAATTAAGTCCATTTAAACCATTATTAAGTAGCTTAACCTTATATAGTCGAGCGATTGCCTAAACCCAACCTTTTCTTCTTCCTAAGTACTTCCCACGACTATAGGAATAAGCTTTCTAACTCCCATGATCATGGCATGAGTGAACCGATCCATAGCCTCCAATTTGTTACCAAAACTTGACTTCTTCACTTCCATTCGATACACCTTCACCAAAGTCCATCAATTTCACTTAAATTCTACTTTATTCATACTTCAATACCTCATCAAATTCATGTCTAAACCAATTCAAAAATCATTCATAAAAGTAGCTCACAATCCATGATCTTTCATGCATCAAAATCCAAAGCAAAAGCTATCAATAACTATCATGTTCTAGATTTCAATTCATCATCAATTCAGTACATATTCTATCCATTTCAAATATCATATAATTTCAACATTCTATCAAGTTTAGAATTCCCTTATATGATTAACTTCAAGTTCCTTCTTCAAAGAACCAAGTAATCTAGCCCTTCATGCAACCAACACACTTCCAAAATCAAGGTAGATGTAAGATGATCTTAACACTAAGATGATAAAAATACAGAAGGTAGTACAAAGTAGCTTTCTTAATGTAGTAACTTACAAAGATTCCAAGTGAAGATGATCCAAAATTAAGAAAAATTCTAGAAGTTGAGATGGAATAGGAGTTTTGGTAGTGAATGAGCAAAGAGAAGGATGAGTTATAGTAAAAAGTAGCCAATGTATAAGATCATGCTATGTGTAAGATGACTCATCTTGCTCTAAGGCACTTGTTACATAAGGAAACAAGCCACATGTCCTCTCCTTAGCTAGCATACATGTTCTTCTATGAGGTTTCCAAATGTCACAATTTAATTACGCCATTTGTCAAACAACCAATACTCCTAAATGTCAATGCATCAACTATTCCAAATTTCACTAACTTATAGGCTTAGTCATTTCAATTTTCATTTAGCAACTTATATTGCCACTTGACAATTTTCTCAGTCCAAATGTTAATACCTCAATTCTCTAATGATGTCAATTAATTCCAAACCACTAAATTCCTATTTGGATGAGTTTATATCAGTAGAGCTTTTGTTAGTAGAGCTTTTCTAAGAAGTTAGTCGACTGTTTGGCTGTCATTTAAAAAAGAGCTTTTTTGAAAGAGCTTCATACAATAGACTGTTTGGCAACATACAAATAAAAAGTACTTTTAATTTTAACTATATTTTATTTTGTAATAAAAATTATTTATGCATATAAATATTATTTAAAATATATTAAACAATATGCAAAGCACAATATATTAATTATTACATAATTTTAAACCATATAAAACATAAATAAAAATATATCTAGCCAAATATTTTATATGAATTATAATATAAGTAAAACTAATATCAAAAATAAATATTAAAACATATAAAAATATCAAATAATATTATATAAATCTCAAAATAAACGTGAAAATGTGTTTGCGGGAATTATGGGAATTATGTGTAAAACATAAAGGTAAATGAGACTACAAAATAGGTTCATTAATTGATCTAAAAGATTTACCAGAAAAAGTATTTTTTTGAAAAGCTCCAAATTTGAACTTCTCAAAAAGCTATATTTTAGCTTCCAAAAAAGTCATTTATGTGAAAAAAAGTGCTTTTAGGTTTTACAACCAAACACTCAGTCTTCTTAAAAACAACTTTTGTGGTGGAAAAAAGTACTTATTCATCCTCTAAAAGCTGAACGAAACAGGCACTAAGTATGATCCATTAAACAAAAATTAAAGTCATATGCAATTCTTAATCATCTCACAATTTTTAACACCTATCATACATGTACTTTCATGAACATGAAACATTCCAACAAGGTTACAATTTGGGGCCTTACAATTTATATATAGTAAGATTATCATTAAAATTAACATTATAAAATATAGACAGATCTTGATATGCCTTGATCTTCTTTTGTTCTTGACTTGATCTTCATTTTAAAGGTTGCAAACTTTAACTTTTCTTTATTATGTTCATGAACTATCTTCTTGAGTTATAGCTACATCTTGTCCTTATATTGCTTCTCATCAAATTAATAAACTCATTACTAATAATTTTGTTTTGTTATCATTGAAATATTGATTAGAACCTCCCTTATTTCCTTAGTAGAACAAGATGAGAACCTTTCATACTAGAGTGGATACTCCTTAGTTGATATTAGGAGACTTTAATAACACTTTCTTTACCTCTAAAGTAGATGGTAACAATATTTTAAGAAATTAAGGAGATGGATTCAAAATTTGTGCAAGTAATCTAAGGGTTACTAATATGAGATTTGAAGGGATCTTTTATACATAGAGTAATAGGAAAAGTGGCAGATGAAATATTAGGATGAAATTGGATGGAGCTCTTATTAATAAACAATATCTTTCAAATTTTCCTAAGAACAATACTATTTTTAACAGCCATAAAACCTCTAGTCTCTCACTTATAAAAATATATAATATAACTAAAAAATATAAGAAATCCATTTCACTTTAACAAATATTTATCATATGATTTTTAGCAGAAGTGGTTAAAGGAATGACTTCTACTTATTAAGGAAGAAAAGCTTACACATACATGAGAGAGTTACAGATGCTAAAGGAGAAGCTTAATTTACTTAATTAGAATAAGTATAATAACACTAGTAGAGTAGTCCTAAGAGCTAGATAAAAACTCGTATAGAGTCAAAGAGAGCGTTATCTAGCTCCATGAGACTTGCAAAGATAAATGAGGGATAAACACTAATGAATTACATACATGCTTTGGAAGTGAATAGCTCTATATTGAGGCAAAATTCCATAGGGAAATGTTTAAAAAGAGGGGACAAGAACACTATTTTTTTATAACTCGATGCTTTTTATATAAAAATACTAATAAAATCATTTCCCTTATGAGAAAGGATGAGTATAAGGTTCAACCAATAAGCGGTACACTAGAAGGCTTATGACTACTTTCAAAATACTTCTGACACTCACAATAAAAATTGTTCATCTATAGAGGTACTTAACTCCTTTCTTTATAAAAAAATCATAGATGAAGCAAATAAATGATGGGTATATCCATTTAATGCCTCAGAAGAAGAGAAAGAATTATTTAAACTGAATCCAAATAAAGCTCTAGGTCCCTGATGATCTAAATACTTATTTCTTTTAGAATTCTTTGCACCTAATCAAAATTGATGTGATTAAGAGTAAATAAGAGTTTTTCAATAAGGGAAACAAATTAAAAGAACTCAACAAAACATTCATTAGCATTATAACAAATACACCAAACCCAGTTCACTTAAAAGACTTTAAACTCAAATCATAGTAAAGACTTTGTATAAAATCATTGCCATGTTAATTACCATAAGGCTTAAGAATGTGCTGGACTCCATTATCACCCCTACTTAGGGTGTATTATTTCAAAGAAGATATTTTAAAGATAACATACTCTTATATTAGGTGTTATTTAAGAATTATAATTGAAAGTACTCATTAAAGATTTTTGCAATAAAGATAGACTTCTACAAATCTTGTGGTTCCATTCATTAAGACTTCATCATACACATATTGAAAGCTTCAACATTACTTCCAAATTCACAAGCTATATTGAGAAATGAATTTTTTCTTTATCTTTTAGTATGTTGGTGAATGAAGAGCCTGCAAATTTATTTAATGGTGCAAAAAAGTTTAAATAAGGTGGCCTATCTCCCCTCACCTATTTATTTATTAAAGTACTAATCAGATCGATTAATCACAATATAACCTAAGAAAGAAACCTTAAATTCTATAACGAATGTAAAAAAATTCAAGATTCATATTCTATCCTTTTTTTATGATCTCCTTCTCTTTTTTTAAGGTTAATGCTAGTTCAATCTATTCTTTGATGACAATTTTTATATATCTTTAGAAACATAATAGGACTGTTGATTAGTAAGGATAAGAGTCATCTATTAGTAAATTTAGGAGTAAGCCACATCGAAAGCTAGTTGTATTAGCTTTTTTGACTTAAACATAAAATGTCCTCCTTTAAGTACTTAGGTATATTAGTCACTACTAGGAGGCTAAACTAAAAAGATTGGCTATAACTTATAAAAATGATTTAATAAAGAATAGACTATTAATGTAATAGGAGCCTTTCATATACTAATAAAACTCAACTCATCTACTTAATAGTTAAGAATGTGCCAATTTAATAGTCCTCTAAGGTAAAATAGAGTGAAGATTTCTTACTTAAAAAGGAAGGGAGTATTAGTTTAACTCCTATCAAATTGATAAATGAGGCTCTCTAAATTAAAAGAGTTTGGAGAATACTGACTGATTAACATGTTTTAAGGGTCGTATAGATACATACTTGTTACTTGAAGGGGTAAAACTTTTGGATAGCAAAAGCTAAACTTGACTCCTTATTGTTTCTAGTTTCATTTACTTTTAATTGCCTTCATATATTGATTTTGGAAACAAATCCTTATGTTTTGTTCCTAATGTGAGATAAATTGAGTGGAAATGGTGTGAATATTGCATGAGTGTTAATTGCATTATTTTGTGAATTTTCCATAAAGGTTGAATGGAAAGTCGTGAAAATTTTGCATGAAAAGAGAAATAAAAAGGAAGAAAGCGGTGACAAGTGTCACCTTCATGACTGACATCAAAATGTCAGTAACGATGGTGAAATGTTTGACAGATGCCCTCAGAGGGTGACTTAACTTCTTACCCTTATGACTACTCGTTTGCATTCACTTAATTCTTACATGTGCAAGTTGATAGAGTAACAACTCTACAATCCTAAATCTAGACTCGTGTTATAAATGGAAAAGGAATGAGTGGTAAAGGGGGTCTTGATTATAAAACCAAAGTTTTACACTCAAAATTGCAAGTATACAGGTGTAACTTGTAGTAAAGAACAGATATCGATCCCTCAGAGATTGTGTTTAGATGCTACTTAATTCAGGTTGTTTTGTTTGAGAACCAATTTTAATAAAAATAAACTAAAAAATTAAACAAATCAAATAACTAATAATGAACAAACGATAAAGCAAAAGTTCAGAAACTTAGAATTCAAGATTCAATAATTAGATATCACCTTTTTCCTATCTTATCTCCCTCCTACCTTGTTAATTGAATTGTGCCTGACCTAAGATGTCCTAATTTATCAACTACCCTCTCTAAACGTGTAATTAATTTTCCCTAGCCAAATTAAATGGAAATGACTAAGCAATCTATCATTCTACAAAAGTAGTCCGCTAATTTAACTAGTTATGAAGTTATCCTATGGGTAATCAACTAAATAGACAAGATCTCTCTCTAACTAATCAATTAACTTAATGAATGTAGGTCTATAGAGTGCCAATTCTCCTTGTACAACTCTACACAATTTACCCAACTCAATTTCTCAATATATTGCAAGGTATAAGCTCATCATTCATCAAAATCAGCGACTGCGGTTCGTTTGCACTGATTTTTCC
>JANSVA010000009.1:4484036-4498937 GCA_025504915.1 Erythroxylum reticulatum | reverse complement strand
TATAATTAAATTTAAAATATATAAATATTCAAATAAAATTTGATTTAATAATTAAAATATATTTCAAATAAATATTAGTTTATAAATAAATTTTTAAATTTTAAATTATTTATCTTATTCAAATAACATAATTTTGTTAACAATTTGTTAATAAATGTTATATAAGAAATTAAATAAATTTATTTAATTAAAAATAATTTATCTTTAAATTTTATCTAAAATATAAAAAATACAACCACATTAACATTAACAACAAAACGATTTTTTGTTTTTATTTGAAAGAAAAACTGAAAACAGAAGCGGAAAACTACAACAGAAACGGAAAACTATAATAGAAAAATAAAAATAGAACCACAAAGCCCCTAAGATTACAACACAAGTTGTCCTTACTTTTTCACTTTAATTCTCTTGGGCTTAACTTCAAATCATAATGAGGCTTAATTTTAAATCAAAGCAAATTCTCAATTTATTTGAATAATTAATAAACTCTCTCAAATATTACTTTAGAACAAATAAATGTCATAAAGATGTTCAATAACCAAAAATCTAATTATTTATAGTTAATAAACTTTGGAATGTCTTTTAACACACAAACTAGTTATATAACAAACAACTTCTAGCTACAATAGGTTAATCAATGCATACCCTTTAGCAAGTCAATATTCATTCAATTAGGATATCAATCAGTGAGATGACAAGCCATACACTAAACTTTAGCACTCACATATTATGTCCAAATTTTCTAATTCTTGAAACTAGGTTTGGTTAGCTAATAAAAAACTCTTCAATTAACTTATGGCGCATCAACTAGTCAAATCCCTAGTCAATATTCAACTAAAAAAAAACATAAATTGTATAAACTTTAAGCATAAAAAAATAGCCTCTTTATTAATGAATACTATTGAATCTCACCACTCCACATATCATGGAGGCTTTCACTGAAATTATTATTGTTGTATGAACTTTAAGCATAAGGTTTGGCTAACTAATACAAACCCTTAGGCTAATTGAACCCACATAGTAAATAACATAAAAATATGTTTTCAATTTTCAATGATCTAAGTTTTTTCAAAGATAAAGACACTCCCATTTCGATAACAACTTGGCTTAACTCAATTACAAAGTTCCCTAGTTTTTGTTTTAAGGATAAAAAAGATTCATATTTAAAAATTAAACTTTAATTTCTCTTGATGAATGAAACATAATGTACATTAATATTTGAAAATTATGTACTTATGCATGAAAAGACCTAAAAGCATTAAAATGATCAAGTGTATGGTATAATAAAAGTCATATTAATTTTTACATATTGAAAATCTTGAATCTTTCTTAATGTTTGTCCATATAGCTTCATTCTTCCATTTGAAAAGTGTTTAAGCTTATGATTGATTTAATTCGTTCCTTTCGAATTCAATGGTTATTTATGCTTCACTTTCTTCCATCTTATATTTTCTAGCTCTATTTACTTTTGCATGCTTGAAAATTTTTTATTTTCTTTCTTTTAATCATCAAAAACAAATATTAATCTTGTTTCTAATTTATTATCATCAAAATATAAATTTGAAACTTCCCTTAGTTCAAAATTATTTTTAACAATATTTTGCTTTGATATTTAAGCCTCCAACATAGACATCTTATATCATTTGCATAATGATTATTTGGTCTAATTCTTATTTACATTTAATATTAGACATGCAAGTTTTAATATATTCAAATTTCAGTTTCATTTATATATAAATTTAGATCCTGAATTAATGCATCATTGTGCACATGCTTAACTGATCAATGGAACTTAGAGCAGCAAGGAACTCGGTTATGCTTTCTTTGAAGGTGCCCTTTTATGTTGTATATGTTGTTAATATAGGTTAACACGCTATAATCTTCATTGTTCTAACACCACTGTTGGTGTTGTGGCCCTTTGGAGTTTGTTCCATTTAATATTATTTTATTTTCCAGAAAGAAGTTTAGATATTGGAATAAAGTAAGTCAATATTATGAAGTTGTATTAATATATATTTGGTCTAGAATAATACTTGTAACTCGGTCATACATAAACTTATAACTGATAAATAAGTTATAATGAAACCTGCTTTTCACAAGTTACCCTACATATTGTTAGTTGTAAGAAAGGCAAAAAGAAGTCAAGCTGTCAAACGACAGCGTATTGAGGACGCTCAACATGTGTGTGCTATGTAGCCGTTGGAGTTGGGGAGAGATTTCTTGTATAGGGCATAAGGCCGTTGGGTTAGACAATTTTAAAATGGATTCGACCGTTGGAGATCCTTTGTGAGAGCCTCTCTAAACAATGGTATACAATCTTCTCTCCCTCTCTCACACCCAACCCTACTACCGACCGACAGATTCTCTCTCTCTCTCTCTCTCTCTTTTCTGTCATAAAATTTCTTAGATAAGACCTCTCATTCAAGAAGAAGAAACTTCCAGAACTTCTTTCATGGCGGAGAATGAACGTTGTACTCTTGAGAAGGCCACAGTCGCAATCATGATAGACGACATGTACGAGTTCTCAGCGCCCCGATTCTTCGATTTCATCAAGGCAGAGTCGGAGGAAGATGTACGAAATGCGGAGCTCTGGTTTGACAATTCTCTTTCCTACGCTCCGTCCCGTATGTTTCACGCTTTATCTTCCAAGAATTTCGGTTCCTATTCACAATATTTGCTTGACTAGTTGATTCTGAAATTCCTGTACACCACATTCGAAGGATTAGTCGTTTTAGGTTATCAAGTGATGAGTAATTTATTTGGTTGTCAAAATTGTGTAAAAAATACGATAATCAGATGATAAATTTTCCATCACATAAGGAAATTGTAGAATAAACAATTTATGAACATTCTTCAAACTCCTGAATGTGGAATGTACATTATAATTAAACTTTGGCAGTTACAACGTTAATACATCGAGCTTAATGTTCTTTTTCCTTCAATCTTGCAGCTTTCATGCCTAAAATTAAGACTGGTCGCTCGTTTAAGGTTGAGAGCCTCTGTGATTTTAGTGAAGCAGAACCCATATTAAAGGTGATGGAAGTTTTTGTATCAGTCACTTCCAAAATGTGTGTTGACTGAGATGAGTGTCTGATTTATCGATGTTGAACTGCAGGTCGCAGAAATTTCACATTCAACAGCTACAAACTGTTCATCAGAGAATAGATCTCAATCTGAGGTCCTAATAACCACTGTGAAAAAGGAGGAAACAACTCCCAAAGAGGTAAGCAAACCAACTAGTAAACTCCACCTTGAGTTAAGTGTTGTGCTTTTTTGATTGTTCTCTGATAAGCTTGATCACTATTCAGATTTCTGTTGATCAAGGCAAATTCGTTGAAAATAAAGAGACTGTATGCAATGAGAGTGATGCAAGGTCTGCTCTTTCTTTGCCAGATGTTATCTGCAATTAATTTAATTTAATAATCATATAAAATTGACGGATTTCAGTTATGACATGATTACTGAAAAAAATTAATTTCAATTTTGATGCAAGTCAAAATATATTTCCATGTTGTGTGTCTTCACTTTTCTGACTTCAGTTCCCCAAGCAGAACTGCTTCTTTGGTCAAGCAGCCTGAACAAGAGAGTGACAAGGATAAAGGTCGGACTGAAGCTTGTTGCACTCCTAAGCCACCAGTGTCTTCTAACAGTGGAAGCTTAGTAACTTGTTCCAAGAAGCAACAATCCTCTAAACCTATATCCAATTTGTCCAGGAACAAATCAGCAAAGAGTCAATCTCAGTCCTCAGAAGGCATGAAACCTGCAAGTGCCAAAAAGTTAGTAGACATTTCTAATAGTATTATATTAATTGAAAGTCGTTCCTAAATATGTATGATTACCGATGGGCATGTTTTATTGTAGAAGCAACAACGTCAAAAGTATTGCTGGAACTCCTAGTTTAGCCCAAGAGAACCAGGCCATCAAGAGGCAGAAGTTGGAAGGAGGGAAATCTAGGCAGGTAAATGAGTACTAAAGGCTTTATTTATCTGTTTACTATGATCATTTGATTAAATTCTACCGTCCAAACTGATTTTTCCTTACTTCAAAATTTTTTCAGATTCTTAATTTCAAACCGCCGCAACAATTGATACATAAGTCCAAACTGGGACTTGCCAGCATGAGCTCCAGTATATACTCTAATGTTGCAAATAACATGTCAAAAGAGGAAAGGAAGGTTTGTTGCTGTGCCAAACCTTCTTAAATGTATATGACTTGTATCACTCCGATTGCTGTAAGACTTATCGAACACCTGCTCCTTCTGCATTGAAGATTTACGTACGAGAGAAAGCAGCTGCAGCTCCATTCATTTCAACGGCAGAGATGATAAAAAAGTTTCAATCAAGTACTAGAGATCTTTCAATTCCCAATGTTAATGGATCTATTTCCCAAGTAAAGTCCGGAAGTTCTTGCCTTCTTTCTTTTGAATTAAACCCTTTTGGTCCATCTGCTTTTTTCTTGGAAATTCCGTCCATTTAATATTCAGGATGCTGCTGCTGGTTTTATGCAGAATAAACTCGCATTAACCAGGCCTAAGGAGCCCGAACTTGAAACAACTCAGCGGGTTCGCCCTGTCAGAGTAAAGAGTACCGTTGAGCTTGAAGAGGAAATGATGGCCAAAATTCCTAAATTTAAGGCTAGACCGTTAAACAAGAAGGTACAGCTTTTGCTTGTTTTGTTCTATGATTTGCGTCATCAAAGTCCATTTGCTTGAAGAGAGACTTCATTTTCAATATTTAAGTTCTTGACATGTCCATTTATTTTCGGTTTGTCATAGATTCTCGACGGTCCAACATTACCATCTTTATCAAGAAGTAAACCACAACCACCTGAATTTCAGGTTGGCCGTCTCTTGGAAAATTTCATAAACCAAATAATTTAAGATTCTTCAATTTATTGGGCTAATGTTTTTCAAACATATGCAGGAATTTCATTTTCAGACAACAGCAAGGGCGAATCAGAATATTGAAACATCTTCAGTTGCTTCTACTGAAGCATCTCATCAGGTTTTGATCACTTTATCATATGCGGTACATTATCCTCATAATATTGACTCGAGATTTACCGACTATTTTTCTATCTTGATACAGAATAGTTATTGGAAGCCCCAATCACTTACTGAACCTAAAACACCAGTTCTGCATACATCCTTGAGGGCTCGCCCAGCAAGGGTAAAAAGTTCGTTTGAACTTGAGGAGGAGCTTGCAAAGATGCCCAAGTTTAAGGCTAGACCTTTGAATAAGAAGGTATATTTCATTCATCTTTATGTAATTGGTTATTAAGGTTATTCCTACCTTGGCTCTCTAAGTACAACTTCTGGTTGCTGTGCAGATATTTGAAAGTAAAGGAGAACTGGGAATATTCTACAATGCGAAGAAGCATGTCACAATACCTCAAGAATTTCAATTTGCCACAGACGATAGGATTCCACCAGCAGCTTCTGTAGCTGATTTGTTTGACAAGGTAATGTGCATTTCGGCTCTTGTTATAGATTAAGCAAGATACAATGTACCTGCAGCACGTACCTTTATCATGACACTATATATTTTCAGCTGTCCTTGAAATCAGAGCCTCAGCACACTAATCCAATTCCAAGAAACACCGTTCCCAATCCATTCTTGCTCCACACAGAGGTCAGTTTCTGGACTATCTACGGTCATGCTGCTTATTTCCCTAGTGGCTTATCTTTCTGCTTGCATGTTTTCAGGAAAGAGGAGCTGAAAAGGAGAGAAGACTTTTGATGGACCTCATGGAAAAGCTGATCGAAGAGGAAAGCGTTAGGATTCCGAAGGCTCATCCATACCCTTATACCACAGACTATCCTGTGGTATGTAACTGATTCAGAAGCAAGTAATTTTGAATTGTGTGTGTGTGTGTGTGATAAGCAGTAATTATGAAGTACGTTTTCTGTATGCAGATTCCGCCAAAACCAGTGCCAAAACCATGCACAAAACCAGAACCTTTCCAATTGGAGAGTTTAGTGAGACATGAGGAGGAAATGCAAAGAGAAACTGAAGAAAGACAGAGAATGGAAAAACAAGAATTTCAGATGAGGATATTTAAAGCACAGCCAATTCTCAAAGAGTGAGTGAAGCATATCAATCAATTATTTTTCGCCCTAAGAATTTTCCAAGTCCTATCTCATTATTAACCATTTCCATGTAGAGATCCAATTCCTGTGCCAGAGAAAGCGCGGAAGCCTCTGACTCAAGTTCAACAATTTAATCTTCATGTAGATCATAGGGCCGTAGATAGAGCAGAATTTAATCAAAAGGCAAGTTATTGTATTTTACTGTCAGAAAAATGTAAGACACAAAAGATGTGGACTTACGAGCTGTGGCATTCTTTACCAGGTAAAGGAGAAGGAAGTGTTATACAAGAGATATAGAGAGGAGAGTGAAGCTGCAAAAATGGTATGTTTTCAGTCACTCCTGCTTGCTGTTTTGTCATTGATGATAAAACTCATATATGTAACAAATATTCCAGATCGAGGAAGAGAAGGCACTAAAACAATTGAGAAGAACAATGGTTCCTCACGCAAGACCAGTTCCGAATTTCAACAAACCTTTCCTCCCTTTAAAGTAAGGAACTTTGGAACTAATGCTATACTAGAGAAACTAACGCATTTGTGTTACACTTGTGTTATAATAGAAAGTAATACTGGTTTAACTACGTAAAGGTCTTCCAAGGAAGCCACAAAAGCGAAGTCGCCCAAGTTAGAAGTGCTGCGAAGGAAGTCAAGACGAAACATGACAATGAATGCCGTTTCCAGCCCTGCCTCTAGCATGAGGTGATAAGCCCCAATCTCGTTCAAGACTTTTGAACCATTTCCTTCATACATTCTTGTACTACATACATATTTGGCTCTTTTCTTATGAATGTAGATCAACTAAAGAACCAAGTAATTTATAATATTTTCTCTACTTCTTCCTTTCGTTTCTTTCTTATCTGTTTTGTATGGTTTTACATTTACGCTGGGATCTCGACTTTATTTAAATTTTCAGATATAACTATCTGGGATTGTTGATAATTCCCGCAACATAATTTCATCTTATAAAAACTGACAATGTAAATTATTTGATTTATATCACGTGTTACAGATACTCCGTAGAATGATATTGGCAACTATAGCACGATAAATAAGTAAAAAAGATTATGGGAGCGAATTGAGATTAATAAGTCCGCGAGAATTTCAAAGCCAAATCTTAGATATTTCTAATACAGTGGACATGTCCTAGCCAAGCCTTTGGTTGCTAGGTGTCCATATTGGCCAAGCCTTTCATTGCATGCAACTATTGGAAGAACAGACTTCCAACTCCGTCAAAGGAAGGTGTCGGTATGCTTGCTTTTAATCTCGGGGATGTGTTGTGAGGATTAGGATGAGTTGTTGCGTCTACTTTCTATTTAAAGTTCTTTAGTGAATAAACAAAGCAAGCAAACATTAAAACAAAATTCAGGTCGTTGTCACATTAAGCAGAACTCGTTTCATTTAAGCTTTGTTTGGGACCTACCAATTGGTATCAAGAGCTAACACTACTCTTTTAAGTTCTCGTGCCATACCGATAGGTAGTGATGTCGTCATTGCAGTGTTCACCCGGAGCTAGAAAATATCTAGAACACAGCCAATCCGCTGGTGCCTGGGCACCCGCGAAGTTTGGTGGGATATTACAGTCTAATTCTCTCACATCGGTAATAAAAAAAAAACTGATTTGGGGCTTATAGGCTTATGGGCTCTACTACCCTTCAAGCTAGTTTTTGGTTTGGTTCTCCCATAAAACCTATAACAGAGTGAAAAGAAATTTGACAACAATACATACGTCAAATCAAGTTTTGCAAGATGTGAGCCTATGATCAATACATGAGTTGCTCTGCATGATTATTTTATTTAAATGTATAAATCAATACATGAGTTGGTCTACATGATTACTTTATTTAAATATATATTTGTTGTTCTTAGGCTATGTTTGGATGGATGTTTTATAATAGAATGGAATAAAATGTAATATTATTCCATCGTTTAGGAGGAGGTTTTATAATGGAATGAAATGAAATGAGATAGAAGATAAGAGTAAAATATTACATCTCATTCTATCCTACATATTAAAAATGAAAAATCCTCAATTTGGAGGGTTTAGGATAGAATGTAAAATGATAAATAATTTTATACTATATTACAGTATAAATTTACCTTTCATCCAAACAACATTTCACTACATTACATTATAATGGAATAGAAGGTAAATAAATGTAATATTAGAAAATTATTATTTGGGAGAGTTGGCAGCTAGTTTTTGGGTTGGTTCTCCCATAAAACCTATAACAGAGTGAAAAGAAATTTGACAACAATGCATACATCAAATCAAGTTTTGCAAGATGTGAGCATATGATCAATACATGAGTTGCTATGCATGATTATTTTATTTAAATATATAAATCAAGACATGAGTTGGTCTACATGATTACTTTCTTTAAATATATATTTATTATTCTTAGGCTATGTTTGGAAGGAGATTTTATAATAGAATGGAATAAAATGTAATATTATTCCATCATTTAGGAGGAGGTTTTATAATGGAATGAAATGAAATGAGATAGAAGATAAGAGTAAAATATTACATCTCATTCTATCCTACATATTAAAAATGAAAAATCCTCAATTTGGAGGGTTTAGGATATAATGTAAAATGATAAATAATTTTATACTATATTACATTATAAATTTACCTTTCATCCAAACAACATTTCACTACAATGCATTATGAATCCTTCCATCCCTCCCAAATAACAATATTCTAATATTACATTTATTTACATTCTATTCCATTAAAAATTTTATGTCCAACCAAATATAGCCTTAGTGATACACCAAAATGTGAATCAGATTCTTTTTAAACTTGTCTCAAAACAATTTTGTAACCATCAAATATACTTATTAATAACTGAGAATAAATAACTATGATAGGGAAATTTTGCCTATTTCAATTTCCAAGTCCCTAGAATTTGAATTTTCCTATTTTTAAAATTTTAAAATTTGAAAATTCATTAAGTAGCAATGAATAGTTTATAGTTGAGGAGAGGAAAAGCTTTCTCTTTTTCTTCACATGATGACATTTAACATTATAATTACAATAAACAAAACGATAACGCAGGGATAAACGTATCGCAAATTAGGGTAAAAGACTACCCTTTCTTGACTCTTCGAAAGATTACTCAATTAGGGTTAGTTCTTTGGAATCTATGATGTGACGATGGTGATGCTCTTCTTTTTCAATTCGTCTCTAGCTCAAAGGGATTTACAACTTAGGTAGGATATTTGAAGCTTTTGTTTGTTTCCTCGTTCTTTATGTGTAACAGGCTTCATGTTGAAATAGGAGTCTTCATTCCTTTACCTGAATGGTAAGCAATAGCTCCAGGAGAGATACTTTTAGGATCTTTTAAAGGTGAATCTTTCCTTCTGCTCTTCTTTCCCTCCTTCTCTAGCTCGAAAGATTTACGTCTCTGATAGTGTTTTTGGTACTATTTGTTTTGTTTCTTCTTTCTTCAAATAAACAGGTCATGTTGACGAGTCTTAAGCCATGGATCTAGAGAGGTGCTTCTAAGAGCTTTCAAACGTGAGTGATTCCTTCTAGTCTTCTTTCCCCTACTATCATGATTTGGTTGTTTAGAGAACTGCTTGAATGGCTATGTCTTGCTTGAATTGCTTAAGTTGCTTTAGGAATATTTGTGCTTAGGAAGTTCTATTTACTATACTGATATCTAAATAGAGACAACCCCTAAGGACTATATTCTCTAAGAGAGCGCTAGTCCTTTGCTACTACGTTGCCGCAACTGATTAATAATTAGTTATTCCTGGATATTCCTTATAGAGAGTTCTATAAGAGTGCTTAGATTGTTAAAGAACCCTTTAAATCTTTTATTATTTCTCTCTTTCCAAATAGTCTGGAGGCAAGTTGCAACTGCTACCATTAGTATTTCTTTATCGTATTTAGAGAGATATAGTTGGGATATCTCTAATAAGATAACTGTGAGATTACATTGCCTAGTTCCAAGCCCACAAAGATTAGAGATTCTATTCCACACTTCCTTAGCAAACCAACATTGAAAGAATACATTGCTTAAGAGAGGATAGAAATTTTAGTTTATCCATAGTACTTAGTTCTCTTCAACATAGCTAGCCAGAGAAGAAAGCTAACATTTGGTTTGAGAACCTTGCTCCAAGTTAGGGAACACCACCCTATTCTAGTTACTACTCTTTCCATCAGCCTTTTAACCTATCTGTTACTGATTTCTGAAACAAGAACTCCATCCCATAAGAATGTATCATTTTCCTCGCAGTTTTTGTAATGGGGAATAGGTAATAGTCTTAGTTCTTATAAAGAAAGTAACCAACTATCATTCCTAATTATCTCCTGAAGCTTAGCCTTCTTTGGAAACCTTCCCATCATTGATTTAGCCAATTCATTATTAATTAAAGCCCCTTGATTGGTCCAGTTATCATAATAGAGATATATTCTATATCCTACCCCAGTTTTACATGTAACATGCTACTTGACATCTTTCCTCATCTTGAGAAGTTGGTTAAAAAATCAAGAGTAGCTGTCCTTACTGTTTAGAGCCCAAAAACTCTCACCCTTTAATATATATAGGTATGAATATTTGATCTATAGTGAATGTTTTTCACTTAAAATTCTCCAATTTCTCTTAGTCATTAGAAATTAGTTGTTTTTATTGATTGACTCCAATCCTTTGCAAATGTGCTTCCAATTCACTTTAGCTTACCTTTCTCACCTTTTCCTTTACTCCATAGGAACTGCTTTATAATTTTTCCACTATTTTAACTAGTCCTTTGGAGAGGAAGAAGTAAGAGCACTAGAAATATAACATCCCACTTCCATCAAGAACATACCCAACATTTCAGAGAACATTCGAGCACATACCCCATAGAAGCGGCATGTTAGAGCAGTCTCATCACTTATCGTGGCATCATATAGAACATAAACATTTCAGAAAAACTAAGTTCTCTCATTTCATTCATGAACATAAGAATACATTGTCATCACATTCCTTGCATTTGATTCATAAACATAAATATCCATTGTTTTATTACACTCATAACTCCTATTTATACAATACATGTCATGTCAAAGTTCGCAATTCCTGTTTATATAATACATGTCATGTCAAAGTTCGCAACTCTATACAATGTGTACAATATAAAATTAGGTATTGGACCAAATAATTCTATCTAGATGCTTTAGTATCAGTTGACTAGACCTTTGAGCCATTTTTGGTTCCAAAATGGACAATGCTAAGTTGCTACTACATTGTCTTAGAACTAGGTTGTGCTGGTACCTGAAAATCAGCGATGCAATTTTGATGAGTTTACGAACTCAACAAGTGAACCATCATCGACGTGTTCACTCAAGTCAGTACACAATATCATAAACACATATAATCCAAGTTCTCAAACATATTAAATTATTTAAAATCAAATCCCAATTATCACATTATTTAATTATCTACCAAATCACAATTTTTGTTTCTCACATTTTAACAAACACATTGGGAACACAAACATTTTATACTACTATTTCAAAACAATTCAGTAAATTCCTCACAATGGTTCACATAACACACACACACACACACACACACACACACACACACACACACACACACACATGCAAATGTATATATGACTCCACTTTCTTTTTAATTTTGTTGTGACTGAGTACCTATTTAATTTTGCCGTACCTGTTGCGAATGCCCATTTTAGATACTGTCCCGTACTCATTGTAAATACTGGGCTGATTAATTATTGAGCTTGTGGCTCTGTCCGCACATTTCTAAGCTTTAAGCTCCTTTTTTACTTTGGTCGCTCAGGCACAACTTTTTTATCTAATCATGCATATCAGTTTTATCCAATGTACGCAATCATTTATCAAATTTGTAGGACCAAAGTCTGGCATTTAACATTCAGGTGAGCATTTATTTCCCACATTCACATACATGTAGTAAACATTCCCAATATAGTCTCGAATATTGAACTCCTTGGACAATCAATTGTCTGGAATCATCAATATCACAATTTTATCAATATCATTTCAATAAATATATCTAATTATTTCAAGGATTAAACAAAAATAATTTAAATAGAAGCACATAACTAATAAATATCACACATCTAGGTTACTCACAGTTTACTCCAGATTAGCTATATAGCCTTGACGATCAGGCAATGTCTGGATGCTGTCATTCAATTTATGCTTCTATCATATAATACACACATATTTACACATTACTAACTTATTTAATCAAATAAGTGCCCAATCTTCGTATAGCCCCCTTACCTTAGGGTACATACCGGGATGCCCAAAGGACATTCCAGCACGTAACCTATGATAATGGTGCACTATGTTTATTCATAACATTTACTTAGCATGGCTTCGTTCATCTTTGTTCTCTTATAAACATCATTAAGAAATTCACAATATTTTAAAACCTTTTCCTCATTTCATTTCATAAAAATCGAAGGTCTACACTATGTCTTTCAACATTTCCTATAAGTACAACATCACAGCCTAATATAAAAATTTACTACATGAAAGAAGAAAATACACAAAATCTATCTAGCTTGTCCAAAACCCAGCTGATCGACCTTTGAGCCATGATTTATCTTCCCAATTCATGAGTCTACACTGCTTGTAGTGTCTTTCAGTAGCTAGAGTTGTCTCTCAGTCCTGAAAAGTCAACGTTGCAATTTTGATGAGTTTTGCGAACTCATTGAGTTAACTATCATTGATGGTTCACTCAATTCATACATCACATCAATACATGTAACAATTTATTCACATCTTTGCATAATTGGTCACATATCACTTTATCATTTAAGCATAGGCAACTTGCATTTCAATCAATCAAACATACTTAACAAACTGCATATGGAATACTCATATGACTCTTTTCCAATTATTAAGTTGTTGTGACTGAGTGCCTAAACTGCCCCGTATCTGTCTTGGATAACTCATTTATACTGTCCCTTATCCGTTGGAGATACATGACTCATTTTACATAGTGAGCCTTTGGATCTTAATCACATTTGGAGCTCTAAGCTCAGTTTCGGTGGCTACTCAGGTCACAACTCCCATTATCCGATTATGCATTCATATATGGAATGCATCTATCAATATCAATCATGTCATGAAACATTTAGTTCGTCACATTCACATACAAATAACACTTCATATCTCATTCCCATATCACAATTATCGAACCTTCTGTCCAGAAATCAACAAAACCAAATCACATTCATCCAAATAATTCCAACATAATAAAAACAAAAAATCAATTGAGAGAAACCGTCTAGGTTACTCACAATTTGCTCCAGAAGCTATTACCTTGAAGTCCTGGCAATGTCTGAAAGATGGCACTCTATATCATACAAAACATACACACATCATGATTTGCACAATTATAAGTGTTTAATAATGCACATGTATGCAATGAAATATGTACCATTGGTATTCATCACAATCCTGGGTTTTTCTCCATTATCCTCGTCATATAATTCATTCCATCTCGAAACTCACCTAAGTCTAATTTATACTTAAGTTTATACCTTAATAAAACCATCGAAATCACAATTAATAACTCATTGAATCACTTTCAAAAGTTTCCAAAACTAAATTTCGAGTCTACTATTCTTATACTGAAATAGTAAAATATATGCAATTTCTATCCAAAAATTGGAAGTCTTAGAGACTGTATCAAAATTTGAATTCTTCATGTAGTTTGTATCCCTATTTCTCTACTTTACTTTAAATTAAAAATCATCTCATTTGGATAACTAAAGATGAAGATATAACTGAACAAGCATGTTTATTGAACTCACACCAGTTCATACTATTCCAATAGATTCCCTCACTTTCCTTCAATCAAATTTTTTAAATAAATTCATAATGCTACCAATTTTTATGTAGGGATAGAAAAATGTGTTAGGAATCTATTGGTTTAAGAATAACTTCATTTGGAGGTCATATGGTGAAGTTATGGCCAAGACAATCAAATATGATTACATCCTCAATCATATTGTACCTATTTTGGGACAATTGGCATAACTTTTTCTAACGATGTCAGATTAAGGTCATCTTAGGATGGTTTCGATGAGGACTTATAGATCTACAACTTTCTTGAAGACTCAAAAAAGAGATAATGTCATTTTAAAACACACGACCTTGTGAAATCACACAGGCAGCCTGTGTTTCTTTCGGGTCTAATTGTGTTTTTTTTTCATCAGGAACACACGGGTAGTATGAATTTACACGGCCTGACCCTGTAACCTTCGACTTTACTAAAATTTCCTTCTCCGAAACCCCTACAATAGATCCTACACTCATTCTAAACTCACTTACACTCATAAATCTTCCCAAATTCACCTCTTCTAATGCAATTATCTCTCTATAACCATTCAAACACCAATTATATTTCATTTAGTCCCAATTCTCATCTTATTTAATTCTTCATCTCAATGGATAACTTCTTCAAATATACCCAATTTAAACTCAACATCATCCATGCTCATTTCATATTCCCCACTTGATCATAAACACCCAAAATATAACACATTCTGATACACTCAAAACATAGCACAATATAAACATTCATCCACAAATTTTGCTACACCCAGTTCCTAATTTCAAGTCAAAATTTGAGACTCTTAAAGACTGAATTTAAATTTGATGTCTTCATAAGAAATATAGCCATATGTCTCTAGTTTAATCCAAACTAAGAATAATCTAAATTGAACAACTATAAAAGAAGTTATGGATAAGAGAATAAAACGCACTCAGAGATCATGTTGCTGCAACATTTTCTAGCTAAACTACCAAATTTTGTTTCCAACTC
>JANSVA010000009.1:4468572-4479803 GCA_025504915.1 Erythroxylum reticulatum | reverse complement strand
ACATAGGGCCCACTTTCATTCATAAACATTTTCAATCACATAATACAGTCATCAAAAATTTCAATAGCCATTTGGGCCCTTTCACAAATACAAAACACTTTAGTCATTTCGAAATACGAATTTATACAAAAAGTTGCAAAATAAGCAATTCAATACAAAAATGAAGAAAGGCAATGCAAATACGAACTGATCCTAACCTCTATTCTTCATTTGATGTTGTATGTATACTCTCGTTGGCCTAACAGGGTATTCTTCTGACCCTGAAAAATAATTGCAAATTTTGGATGAGATTTGCGAACTCAATGAGTGACCATCATCGATGACTCACACAGTCACATAACACATAAATCACATTATTGCATATTTCACATTCAATACACTTAATCATTCATACTATGCATATGCAATGTGTATAAGACTCACTTTTCATTTGTTAATTTGTGTGACCGAGTGCCTAAACTGTCCCGTATCTATTAGATATCGGGCTCATTACTAGTTGTCCCTTATCCTCTTGGGGAATACAGAGCTCATTATACATAATGAGCATTAGGCTCTTAATCACTTTTGATCTCGAGGCTCATTTTCACTTTCTAAGCTTTAAGCTCTTTTTCACTTTTGGTGCCTACTCCGGTCACAACTGCCATTATATGTCATGCATTTATGAGATGGAATGCATCACTCACATTTGCATAATCACATTCAATCACTTTCCCATATCATCGGACCTTAGTCCGGCATTCAATATTAAGTTGAGAATCACACTTCACTTACATGCAAACGCTTATTCAAAACACATTTATCATCAAGTTATGTATACTTAATTCATCTTATTCACATTCAAGTAGTACTTCAATATCCAAATCAAACATCACAATCATCGGACCTCATGTCCGAAAACCAACGTAATCAATCACATTCAGTATTCAATTAATACAAAATTAAAACAAAGTAAACAATGAAGTGAGACCATCTCGGTCTACTTACAATACGATCAAAAATAGCATTTGCTTCTAAATTATGGAAACGCATGAATGCGGACACTTGACCTACACAACCCATTTATGCAAGATACATATTGCAAACTCATCAATAATTGCACACGTATAAGCGTTTATTTATGCACAAATGTATAATTAGACTATGTACAATGCATGCTCAATGACAAACCCAAGTATTGTAACAAACTTCACATCTTATGCTCATTCTCATTTCATAACTTAATCACTCATCAATTCTTTAAATCACAACCAATCAAAAATCTATCATTTTTCATGATCATCCAAAAATCAAAACACTCACGTATTTTATCACCTTTTCTGGACTTCTTTACTTTCAATTCTTCTCCATATTTAACTTTTGTGTTTGATTCATTATTCCTCTAACTATCACTTTAATCGCTCTTTCACCTCATTATACATTTTCATTGATCTTTCAACTCCAAAACTGGTGTAATACTATCGTATAATATTTCAGTCATCAATCCAAAGAAAATCACCATGTATGGCACACTAAATCTCCTCACTCATTTTCCAGCAAATAAGAATATCATTGTTCTTAACCATTTAGTAGTGAACTAACAATGCATGCTTCATTTCATGCAAAAACTACATAAGCATAACAAGTTTACTTATTTGAAGCTCCAATCTCTACAAAATCACGTAACCCTAATCTCTCATGCACCCACATACATCAATTTGAAAGTTGACAGGGAAGTTCAGTTTTTCTTGGAATAAAAGAAAAAATATTAGAGTGGAAGTGATGACAAATAGGGAAAAGCAAGGTTTAACTTCGGTGAATATTTGAAGAAAAGCTCTGGGTTGGAGGAACTCTAAAGAAAGAAGTTTCAAGAATGATAAGGATAAGGACAGCAGCTAGCCTTTTAAGGCAATAAAAATCTTAACTTTAGCTAGGATACTGTCCATTTCTTATCCACTTATCTTTATTAAAACTCACTTAAGTATAATTTATACTTAAGTTTATGACTTAACAAATCCACTGTAATCACAAATCATAATCCCTTACTCAGTTTTAGATTTTTCCCGTAAAATATCATTTCGTGTCAACTTTACATGTTCTATTTGACCCTGACACTGAAGTTATTTTGCAACACTTTCTTCTAGAATATGTTCCCCTATGCCTTATATCTCTAGTTTAATCTAAATCAAAATCATCGCATTTGGAATCCTATAGATCTGAATATCATCAAAATACAGGAACATGTTAAGTAAAATATCCAGTTCATGCTCTTCCAACCAATACCTTTACTTTCATTAGATCAATCATTTTTGAGTCAAAACTAAAAGCTATGATTTCTATCTAGGAGATAGAGAAATGCATTAAGAATCTAATGCTTCAAAAATCAGGTCATTTGGAGATCGGACGACAAAGTTATGGCTGAAAGAATCAATCAAGGTTCTGTCCACATAAGACGAAGCAAAAAGCAGATGGATGGCAAAGCAGACGAATGCAATAAGCAAAACGAAGCAATAAGCTGATGAATGACAAAGTAGATGAATGCAATAAGCAGACGAATGCAATAAACAAACGAAGCAATAAGCAGACGAATGCAATAAGCAGACAAAACAAAAAGGGCAGACGAAACAAAAGTCAACTTAAGACGAAGCAAAGTCAACTTAAGACTATGCAACTCTTAAGATAAAGCAGAGTCAACTTAAGACAAAGCAAAGTCAACTTAAGATGAAGCAACTCTTAAGATGATATGACATGATCATAGACGATACGTTTTTACAGACAATGCATCTCTTAAGACGAATGACGTCATCACAGACGATGCATCTCTTAAGACGAATGACATCATTACAGACGATATGACATCATCACAGATTATACGTCTTTACAAACGATACATCTATGCTCCTGAACATCTTCCCCTTATAAACATCATAACTTTCCACTTCACTATCTAAAACTCCTATACTAAATATTCTCAATAAACTTCTCCAACGTATTTTCCTTTACTAAATCCAAAACTTAAGTTTTATTTCTAGTCTTTCTACTCCATTTCATTCTACTCATTCTCTATAATCACAATCTTTAATCTATCCCATTACTATTCAATATACCAGAAATGTTAATGAGTACATATACAATTATTTTCATGTGTGCAAAGAATCAAATTCACATGCATGTATGCTGACATTCTGTTGAGCATGAAATGCAAATTTTTCTAACTCTCACATTGTTATTCTCTTCATTATTGAAATCTGGGTTCTAAACTTTAATATAGGGACGGGATGTTACAAAAACAGTTACCATTATACATTATGTTTAGTTATTCCCCACTAAGTTATATGTTTAGCACGTTGGTTTTGCCTCTGTGTAGGTTCTAATAAGAAGGTTTTAAAAACTGGGACAAAGATAACCACAGTGGCCAATAAGAATGTCTTTTATTTTGAAAGATGTATATTTGAGTTTTTGAGTTGTATTTGATAATATGAGACAGTTTGTATTTTGTTTACTAGTTTGTAATAACCTCATTACAAGATGGATTATATTTAAGCATGTATTTTGATAAGTTCATTATATATGAAGTACAGTTTACAACAACATTTAATGATATGTAATGTATGTTTGCTTGAGTTGCTAAAATGCATGTAAGAAATGTTTAGTATGATTTGGATTGTTTCATTTCTGTTTTGTGTGACATTTGCATATCCTCCCAGGGGGGTATGTGGGTATTACAAGATGTCTACACTCTCTATCACGATCGTGGCAAGACAATTCACGATCGTGACCTGCTTCCATACTTCTAATTATTCTCTTTTCTTCAATTTCCTACTTCTATACACTCAAACACACATCAAACACTTCTTGAAATATAAAATTAAGATCCAAATCATGCTCAAAACCATGCAAACACTTAGAATATAAACAAACACTAATAATAACATAATTCTAAGCCTATAAGCATGATAATCATCTACGAAAGACTCAAAAACACACTTAAATATCTATCAGAACATAATATAATTTACACCTATCGGCTATTTTTTGGGAATTAATTTTAATTATTTATTACAATAAAAGATGATGATTCTTACTTATGTGATGATTATATTGAAAAACTTTACCTTAGCTAATATTGAAATAAATAATTCATCATTAAATCTTCTCATAATTATACATTATATATTATATATTTATTTTAATTAATTTAATATTTATTATAGATTTTTTAAAAATTATATATTTTATTTTACAAGTTTATGTTTATTTTTATCGGACAAATAAGTGTTTTATTCAAATTTGATGTTATTTCATATATTAAGACAAACAATATTAATATGCTACAATTATATTTTATATAATTCTTAAAAATTTTATAAGATATAGATACATCAGTTAGGTTCAAATTTAAAGATTTTATAATGAAACAAAATTTAGTTTGAAATTAGGTTTACTTTATGGGTCGGGTTAGATATGGACTTAAAATTTTTAAATTCTTTTTAGTTGAAATTTAATTAAACTCGATTTAGTCCAGCCCATATAAAGGAGCATGTATCATGATTATTCTAATCAATACATTAATATCGTTTTGACAGTATTATAACGGAACTAATAACAAGGATGTTCAACCTGCACCTTGGATTTTCATCTCCTTAGTTGAATCATAACTCTAGTTTAAGTGAGATTCAACAACAGTCTGTCTAAAGAAACATGCTCTACTGAGAAACTATAAAGAATACTCCTATTTTAGTTTGAAAACCAAAACAGTCATTTTCTTCTTGTGTTCACAAGGGAATTTGAAAAACTTTTGATATGTATGTAAAAAAAACACTTGTGTTTTAACCTATCTTTTATATTGCAATTTTAAAGATAAGTAGCGCAAATTTTACTCTTCCTTCATGCAAAGGTAAAGTACATATATTATAATTTTGACATAATTTCTTCTTTTATTTCTCTTTTTTCTTTAACCTGTTTGTGGTGTAAGTTTACGTTGTAATCTCCATCATATCTCAAAACAACTCAATTGCAAATCTCCTGCATTCTTTCACCATTTCAATGCAATGAAGAGTAATATTTGGATTGGAAGAAGATCAAAAATGGATTATATTTGGTTGTTTACCTAAAATATGAGCATATAAAGAATAATCTGAGAAGATAACAGTGACCCGTCAAATTATTTTTGGAAAGACAATGGAGGATACAAGCTAAATATAAGTTCTGCATTGATCTTTACAAGTTCGATAGAGCGACAGAACACATGATCAAGGGTCAAGAGATGCACCTGTGAGAGTACTCTGAAAGATGTATCTGCAAACTAGTGGCACTCTTAACAGACATAAAACACGACAAGGTCATAACATTTATTTTAGGTGACAGAAGAGAGCGAGCATGCTCTGGTTCAACGGGCCTTATCTGATCTGAAAATGCTTGTAAGTTGCATTTTCTTGGATAGTTATCTTAATCCTTCCCCTATCATCCACCTGCCCACAGACCACATCTTTCAGCTCAGAGCCTGTACCTTTGCGGTTTGAGCCTTCTTGATGAGATTCAGCAGAGGTTTTCCTTCGTCGCTCGTTGTGTCCAGCCAAACGCCTGCGACAACTTCTTTTATTTTCATCAAACTCTGAGAGTTCATGGAACCTACGTCACATTACAACGATGAGAAAAGTCTGTTAATCTGTGTATGTCCGCTAGGAATTTAGGTGCTTAGCATAATTTTTTATTTGAGCTGGAATTAGCTAAATAAAAATTTGGCAAGACAGGATGTTCAAACCTTCTCAGAAACAGGAATTCAAAAAATTATAATGTACAGTGAAGTTTGGAGCATAAATCAAGAAAATCTAACGGTTTAAATACAAGAGCAGCAAGACACCAGATTAAGAAGGAAGAATCAAGCAATACAAAATTGAAACCGACAGGCTATATCTTACTTTAGCATAACGTTGCTATCACTTTTGCGTTTATAATATTATTCAGAAGGTGGAAAGTTTCGAATAAACAATCAACGAAGACAACCAAGGCCTCTTATACTCAATCTGTCAAGATTGGTTCGACTGTTAAATATCCATCCATTATTCTACTCTGCCATCGAGCATAATCAGACGGTGTGAAAGACATTTAAGTTTTAATAGAATCAGCTCCACCGAGAACAACCTTGAATTACAGAAAATAATAATTACCCAAAACTATACAAAGCAAGTATGCCCAAAACTATGCAAGGCAAGTAAACAGTCATACCGATTTGGTCCAAGAGGAAAGGAGAAATCAAACATTGAAGCATGGATTATTTAGACGCCAAATTGCACATATGAGCAAACAATAAGAAAGAGAAGGAACAATTGAAACCTGCTGCATTGCTGGCAAAAGCGTTGCCTGATGCCAGCCACAACCACAACTTGAGCTTTGGAGTGGGGTTCGCACACCCTGTGCCTCCTATGGTATGGTTTTGCATCACTCAGATCAGCCGCACACCTCTCAGCTTGGCAACACCTCAATCCTCCATTCCCAACACCACCCACTGGACCTTTCCTTCTACCATCACCACTATTCAAGACTCTCTTTTTCCTATAACTCTCAAACTCATCCTCTAGAGACCCATTTTGCTGCTGCTCATACCCATCATCATCAGATGACTCCTCACAATAATCAGCTTCCTTCTTAATCACCCTTCCAATGGCCATACTTTGCTTCCCTTTGCCATCCATTTACTTGGTATACAAAAACCCCAGAGTGAAAATTAAGTAAAAAAGAGAATAGAAACTTGGAGGCGCCTTTAAAGCGTCGAGAAGTTAATAGAAGAAATGAAAAATAAAAAGGAAGTGGGAATTACGGTAGTAGAGCAGGAAAAGTGAAAAGTGGCGAGGACCACAAACTTTCATCCTCACTCCCTTTCACCACTTCGTACATTAACAAAGGCATGAATTTTTGGCTTGTTGGTCAAATAAAGGAAAGGAAGGTAGTGGTGGTGACTGAAGAATGAAAAGTTAAAACCTTTTTAAGATGAAAACATTAAAATAAAAAGTCTGCGTGAGCTAGTTTACTTAGAATCTTTGAGGTCGAACACGAAGCAGTAGCAATTAGAATCTTTGAGGTCGAACACGAAACAGTAGCAACTAGCTAGGGACCCCAATTTTAGAAGAGTTTTTAATGCTGAAACTCAAATCACATTAATCAAACTCTAAAATAAAACAAACATTAAATAGAAAACTCCCTTCACATACTTTTCTTCTTCCAAGATGAGAGGGAGGGGACGGGAACGGGAACGTGGTGGGGTTCTGGCTGCTCAGTACTTGTGAGTGGCGGGCCCAACTACAACGGATGCAGACAAAGTGAGTGATGAGTGTGTTTGTGATTTAACGTTTTAATATTATCATCTACTATTACTAGTCTGAGTCACCTTTGAATGTCCCATTTTATTTTGTACACTGAAAATGGTACATGTGAAGATGTCTCTGCTCAAGTTAAAAAAGACATGGACGCCGCGCAGACATTCATTTGCCTCTAATTAGCCTTTTGTACTTGTGAATGGAAGCAGCCATTTGTTTGGCATTCCATGCCCAGGTAAATTTGAAGACTAGACAGGTTTTCCCTGCGTGGTTAAGATTTTTCAAATTTCTTAGCTGTTGGCATATAATTCGTTTCCCGAAGAATGAGTCAAATAATAGGTGGAGAGTCTGTTAAGGGTTATTGGAACTGGCCAATCGGAAACCGAAACGCGTTGGAAGTGAGTGATGGTGTTGACTACCTGTTAAATAAAATTCAATATGTCCTTTCAAGGAGACTAGTTCTAGTCGCGGGGACGGATGTTTATTACACGCGGTAGGCGGAGTAACAGTCAACGCCAAAGGACCTGATTGAGTTGAACGGAAGAGCCTTCGCTGATTTAAGGAAGGAATGACAATTCTCTTTTTCTTAAATATGCTTAATTAAAATTAATAAGTTAAATTTATATTAACTGAATTTTAAGTTAAATTTAAGTCTAAAAATTGAGTTGAATATCAATTTGAAAATATTAATAATTTAAAATTTTTAAAACAAAGTTATTTTAATTTAATTATTAAAAATATTATTTTAATTTATAAATAACATTTCAATCATATTCGAATGACATAAGACCATCTTTAAATTATTTGTCTTATTAATATACCTAATTTATACAAAACAATTCAACATAAAAAAATTTCCTTAAATTCTAAACTCCACTTGCACCTAGCAATTAGGAAAGCACTTATAAAAGCTCTACATGTTTTACTTATCCGATAGAAATTGAAATTGAAATTGACATGACTATTATATGTTCTTTTATAGAAGTTAATGTAACACGTAATAAAAGCCTCAGTTACGCATCTCAGGTCAAATGTGAAAGGAAAATAATGAAGAAATGCGTAAATATTTGATTTCGATTCCATAATATTTGGAGGAGCGTTCTGAGGCTGAAAATAGCTCGAATCCACCGGCACCTTCATGGGATCTACTCACTAGGACATGTTTAACATCTTTCAGTAGTTTTTTTAAAACGTGAACCTTTGAATGAGTCAGAGTAACTGTACATGTATGAATGAATTGAGTAACTATAGGAGACCTTAACCTCTTTATATAGCTTCTATATCAGACTTTCCCATCACTTCTCTGATATGGGTATAATCTGCACTAGTCAGGGTCCATTTTTCTCTTAGATTTGAACTCATTAATCTAGATCATTTATTACGTTACTTTATTATCTTTATCTAGATCAAATTACGTAACTTAACCAATAAGTAATTGAAACACAGGAAAATACAATTAAATGTTGTCTACCAAATAGAAAAATATCTAAAATTCTCCCTTTTGCACAATAATCAATTCTGTTATTGACTCAAGTTTTAAAACCAGTTTAAAATACGGTTAAGCCATGTTACTGTATGGTCGACCAAGTTCAAAAACAAAAGCATTTGATCTAAAGATAACAAAAGTCTATCATTCCGTCCTGTAAGAATTTCGATACTGGAAGATATCAAACACATGTGTCACATGTGACACATATTCAATATAATCACGTATATCTAATACCTCACTAACATGAATGAGAAAATAAAGTGTGGCAAACTCAAATGATACATGTACGATACGATATGTATCATCTTTCTTGTTGTTGGTCTTGATTTCTCTAAACTTTATGCGAAACTACACTAAAGAAATCTTGTTTTCTCTTACTGAGTGTTAAACTGCATTAGAAAAAACTTTTATGAGATTAAACACTTATATCCCCCTGTGTCATGTTAAAATCCATGGATATTCTTATTAAATTGTATGCGTCCTAATGACATAGGCTCAAGGTTAATATGAATATATGCCCAATGACCTTTAAAATGCTTAAGATCAATACAAACTTTACTTTCACATGAATTATGACAATGTATAATAACAAATATTACTAAAGATAAAAGGATGATCATCTTTATTAATTAACAACTACACTGTCATAAACAAACGTAATGATCCCTAACTAACAGTATCTAAGGAGTTCAATACACCCATGCTGAATATATGTCTTTCAAACACAAGTGGGTGAAGTCCTTTAGTTAAAGGATCAGTTAACATTTCCTCAGTTCTTAAAGGCTCCACCTTAATATTACCTTTCTATATCAACTCCTTTATAGTTAATTATTTGACCTTCAAATGCTTAGACCTTGTGATGTTCTTATTGCTATTACTAAAAAACACAACAATAAGATTATTACAATATAACCGAATGGGTATAGCCACTGAGTCAACGACAAATAACCCAGATATCAAGTTTCTAAGACAAACTGCCTATGTAGTAGCCCCACAACATGTTACAAACTCTGTATGCATTGTTGAGGAAGTCATTAGTGTTTGCTTGACCCTCTTCTACGATACTGAACCTTCTGTTAATATGAAAATGTAATTTGAAATGGACTTTCTATCATCTGGAAACATAGCAAAAATTGGAATCTATATACCATAAGAGGTCTAGATTGTTAAGCCTTCTGTATGTCAATATATAATCCTTGGTTTCCTTTAAGTATCTCAACACTCATTTAACTGCATTCAAATGGTCTATACCTAGGTTATCCAAATATTTACCCAGTTGTCTAATAGCAAATGCAATGTCCAACCTAGTGCACACCTAAAAATACATCACGTTACCAATAACACTAAAATATGGAACAATCTTCACAGCCTCTCTCTCTTCTTCATTCTTTGGACATCGTGCCAAAGATAATCTCTCACAATGAGAGATAGGTGCTACGACAAGTTTACAGGTAACTATATTAAACCTTTGTAATACATGTTCAATGTATGTACTCTGTGAGAGGTTTAAAAAGTGTTGAGATCTGTTTCAATGGATTTGAATACCTAGGACAAAAGATGCTTCACCAAGATCCTTCATATCAAAATGCTTGGTCAAAAGTTACTTAAACTCATGTAATATGGTCAAGTTATTATATGCGAGCAAGATATCATCTGCATATAACAATAGGAAGATAACTTTGCTCCCCTTGATCTTGTAAGATAAGCTTTTTTCAACTTTGTTGTCCACGAAGCCGAAAGAGGCTAAAACCTCATCAAACTTTAGATACCAATATCTGGAAGCTTGTTTCAAATTATATATTGATTTTCTCAATTTGCAAACCTTGTTAGTCTCTCTTTAATCCTGAAATCCTTCAGGTTGATCCATATAAACCTCTTCATAAAGATCTCCATTTAGGAAAGTGCTCTTGACATCCATCTGATGTAGCTCCATATCATAATGAGCTATTATTTCTATAATCACTCTAAATGCATCCTTAGAGGATATAGGAGAGAAGGTAACATTAAAGACTTAAACCGCTCAACTTTACACTGAGTGTCCTTCTTAGTCTTAAACAACCATTTACAACAGACGAGTTTACAATATTGAGGCAAATCAACTAGCTCCTATACGTTATTATGATTAATGGATTGCATCTCATCCTTTATGGCATCCTACTATAAATCTGCATGAGGTCCGAAAATAACTTCTATAAAAGTAATTGGATCCACAACATGTCCAATATTATAGTCTTGTTCACCCAAATAGACCATGTAATTAGATAGGATAGTAAGTAGTCTCACTCTAATGGATCTTCACGAATGCATTGGTTCTTGTGCCCCAGGAACCTTTATCTGTTCATATATGAGTTCCTATTCCTATAAATGCATGGTTGTAGCGCCCCCTTACCGTAGGGTATACACCGGGACGCCCGTAGGTCATTCCGATACATATCCTACGATAAGGGTGA
>JANSVA010000009.1:4439745-4461265 GCA_025504915.1 Erythroxylum reticulatum | reverse complement strand
ACACATGAATTTCAACATAACAATTATGGATTATATCAAAATTCTAGCAATGGGTTTGAAATTAACGATTCAATGAATACATTAAAATCATCAACTCATAATACCCAATAGGTTCATACACAAATAACCGAATAATAACGAAATTTTGATTATCCATACATAAAACCCAATTTAATCAACATAAGATAACATAATCAATTCCTAATGAGAGAAAGAAACAACAAAATAATTAAAAAAATACTTAACCCGGGTCGTCGGCGTCAATGTCACCTTCGAACTGATATCGGGATGCCTAGCCCTTCATGAGTCTTTCCTAAAATATTGCTTCATCCCCCTTTTAATCCCTAACCAAAAACCCTTTAATTTCCCTTCACTACTGCAAGCTTCAGCGTCACACAAGCCTCACTGAAGACGCAGCCGCTGCGCCTCCAATGTGACAAATAAGGGTCCACATGAATAAAACCTGCTTCTCCTTTTACTTGTGCTTGACGCTGTCTAAATGCAGCATTGCTGCATTAACAATGCCGAAACACAGCGTACACTGCGTTAATGCAGCATACGCATGCGTATAATGCATGCATTTAACGCAACGTTAAATGCTCCTGCTTTCTGCATTTTGGTCTTGGGTTGTTGGCTTCTAAGTTTGTTCCATTTTTCTTTTTTATTTATTTTTAATTTTTTCTTTTTCTTCCATAAAGACAAGCAAAAATAAATATTCGAAAAATGACCCACATGTGGTGCTTTCGACTCACTTTAATTTCTTTGCTTCCAAATTGTACCTAAAATAATATATGAATTAAAGTGAGTATCTTAAGCATTTTTGTATCATTAATCGCTAAGTGTAAATAATTAAATATATCAACAATTAAACACATATCAACCAACATTCAATCAACCTACTAACACATTAAAATCAACTATCTAAAAAGAAATTTGAAAAGAAAACAAGTTCAAACTCAAACAAAATTTAAACCAAAGAATTCAAACACACAAGTAAACAAGATCAAGCAAACGAAAGGTAAATATTCTAAGTTAAGGTCATTAGCTTCACCATTTCACATGCATTCATGATGAAGTAAAGGAAAGGAAAGAGATGATTTCTCTTTCTTGTGAGTATGGCCCTCCATAATATGGCTTGCGTCTATGCCCATTGACCTTGAATGATTCACCCTTGTTATTTTCTAACTTTATAGGGAAACAATTAAATAACCTTGAAAGGTCCGCTCCATCTTGACTTAAGCTTTCCCAGAAATAACTGATGTCTTGAATTAAACAAAAGCAGTAAGTCCCCACTCTTGAACTCCTTCTTCTTGATTTGAGCATCATGCCACTTCTTTGTCCTTTTCTTGTACAATTTAGCATTTTCATAAGCATCAAACCTCAAGTCTTCCAATTCATTAAGTTGTAATAATCTTTTCTCACTTGTAAGCTTCCAATCCATGTTTAACTTCTTAACGACCCAATAGGCCCGATGCTCTAACTCCAAAGGTAAATGACATGCCTTGCTAGATAAAAGTCTATATGGAGTAGTTCCTATGGGTGTCTTGAAAGTTGTCCTGTAAGCCCATAAGGTGTCATCTAACTTCAATGCCTAATCCTTTCTTGAGGTGCTCACTACTTTCTCTAAAATCTTTTTTAGCTTTCTATTCACCACCTCCACTTGACCACTAGTTTGAGGTGGTAAGGAGTAGCCACTCTATGATGAACATTGTATCTTTTCAGAAGAACCTCAAGTGGTTTGTTGCAACAATGGCTCCCTCTATCACTTATAATTTCTCTGGGCACTCCAAATCTCGTAAAGATCTTCTTGATGAACTTTTGAACTACCTTGTCATCATTAGTTGGAGTAGCTACAATCTCAACCCACCTGGAAACATAGTCAACTCCAACTAACAAGTAAGTGTTACCTGTAGAGGATGGGAATGGTCCTATGAAGTCCAATCTCCATACATCAAATATCTACACCTCAATAATGTTTGAAAGTGACATCTCATCCTTCTTCAATATGTTACCCACTCTTTGACACCTATCACACTTTAGCACAAAATCTCAAGCATCCTTGAATAAAGTTGGCCAATAGAATCCAAACTCTAAGATCCAAGCTATAGTCTTGTTAGCTCCATAATGTCCTGTATACGGTGAACTATAACATTGCATTAACATTTCAAGCATTTCATCTTTAGGGACACACCTGCTAATCATACTATCAGCACATATCTTATACGATATAGGTTCGTCCCAAATATAACAAGAACATTGAAATATAAGCCGCTTTTTTTATTGATAAGAGACATCAGAAGGAAGACTACCAGCTGAGAGATAATTTGCAATATCTACAAACCAAGGACGAAAAGGATTGTCTACCATCATTAAATCCTTATTAGGAAAGCTCTCCTTAATTTCCTCTTCTTCTTTATGGTGCCCTCCTTCAAGTCTTGAGAGATGGTTCGCTACAATATTTTCTGTTCCCTTCTTATCTTTAATCTATTTGTCAAATTCTTAAAGCAGAAGCACCCACCTGATAAGCCTAACCTTGGCATACTTTTTAGTAAAAAGATATCGAAATGTTTTATGATCTGTAAAAATAATAACATGTGAGCCTAAAAGATAATAACCAAATTTCCACATACAAATACCACAGCAAGCAACTCCTTTTTTGTAGTTTTGTAATTCAATTATGCTCTCGTTAAGGTCTTACTTACGTAGTAGATGGAGTGTAACCTCTTTTCCTTTCGCTGACCAAGGATGCAACCTATAGCATGATCGCTTGTATTACATATAATCTTGAAAGGAAAAGACCAATTCGGTGATGTCAGAATGGGTGCTGATGTAAGTGCTTTCTTCAACATGATAAAAGCCTCCAAACAAGCATCATCAAAAACCAAAGGCACATCTTTAACTAATAAATGAGTAGGGTCTAGAGATGAGAGAAAAATCCTTAATGAACTGTCTGTAGAACCTTGCATAATGAAGGACGGCTCAAATGCCCTTGATGTTAGTGGGAGGTGGTAGCTTTTCAATTAGGTCTTAGTCCGATCCATTTCAATACCCTTGCATGAGATCTTATGGCCCAATACAATTCCCTCTTGGAAAATGAAGTGGCACTTCTCCTAATTCAAGAATAGATGTGACTCCTCACATCTTTGAAGCACTCTGTCTAAATTCAACAAGAAATGATCAAAAGAATTTCTAAAGATAGAGAAATCATCCTAAATACCTCCATGAAGTTCTCATTCATGTCTACGAATATGGCCATTATGCACCTTTGAAATATGGCAAATGCATTACATAAACCGAACGGCATCCTCCAATAAGCAAAATTCCCATAAAGACAAGTGAAAATTGTCTTATCCTAATCCTGTGGATATATAACCACTTGATTGCTCCCTGAGTATCCATCAAGGAAACAGTAAAATGCATGGCCAGCCACCCTCTCAATCATTTGATCGACAAAAGGTAGAGGAAAATGATCTTTCTTGGAGGCCAAATTAAGCTTCCAATAATCAATACCTACTCTCCAACTTGTGATGGTCTTAGTCGAAATCTTTTTACCTTTTTCATTTTCCATCACTATCATGCCTCCCTTCTTAGACATACACTGTACTGGACTCACCCACTCACTATATGAAATGGAATAAATAATCCCTGCATCTAACAACCTTACTTCATCCTTCTTCACAACCTCTTACATGTTTGAATTTAACCTTCTTTGTCGCTCTATCATAGTTTTAGACCCTTCTTCTAGGTTAATCTTATGCTTCACCACATTGGGGTTAATCCCCTAATATCATAAATTTTCCATTCTATAGCTCTCATCCTTTTTGTAATGGTCTCCACCACTTTCTCTTCTTTCTCAAAATCTAATTGGTTAGAGATAATGATGGGTAGGGTATGGTTTTTACCTAAAAAGGTGTATGTAAAATGAGAAGATAAGGGTTTAAGCTCTAAAGTGGGGGGTTTATAATAGAAGGTGGTATAGTCGTATCTGTGCTCTCAAACTTCTCTAACTCAACTTCCTCATATAAATCCTCTTCTCTCACACTCTCATCCTTGTGCACTTCATTACTTCGTCTTCAACCTCCTTCACATAATCATCCACAAAATCATCTTCATATATACATTACCATCCATAAGTTTCTTCAAAGATTTAGACATATTAAACTCAACCTACTCATCACCAATCATCAAAACAAGTTTTTCATTATGCGCATCAACTAATTCCCTGCCAGTATTTATAAAGGACGTACCCAATACTAATATTTAGCTTCAAAATCCAATACCAAAAAAATCAATAGGAATAATAAATTTGTCTAATTTTACCAACACATCTTCTACAACTCCATATGGTCTCTTGATGAATTAATCCGCAAGTTGAATCAACATGGATGTTGGCTTAAGCTCTCCTAGTCCCAATTTTTTGAAAACAAACAAAGCCATCAAGTTAATGCTTGCACCTATATCACAAAAGCATTTAGAAAATTCAAAGTTACCAATAACACATGGAATAATAAAACTCCCTAGATCTTATAGTTTTGAAGGTATCATGCTTGAACTAATCAAAGTATAATTCTCCATCAAAGTGACCATCTGATTATCCTCCCAGATACGTTTATGTGTTAGTATATCCTTTAGAAACTTTGCATACTTGGGCATACACCCAAAGCTTCCACCAATGACAAGTTAATCTAAAGCTTTTTTAGTTTCTCCAAAAACTTGGAAAACTGAGTGTCCACCTGATGTTATCTCACCCTTTGTGGATACGGAAGTTTAGGCTTATAGGGTGGCAGTGGTACATAAGGCCTCTCTTCTTTTTTCTATTTTTGAATCTCCTTACCTTTTCCTTTTTCTTGGCAATCCTTTTTCACAATTGGTTCCTCCTTCTGCTTGCCACTTCGAATTGTGATGGCCTCCAATCATTCCCTTGGGTTAGGCTCGGTATTGCTTAGTAAGCTACCTGAACTTGTAGAAGACATAGCATTAGCAAGTTGCCCTATCTGTACCTCCAAATTGTGGATGGATGAGGCATAATTCTTCACTATCAGATCAAACTTTGCCTCCATTCTCTTTTGACTTTCCTCTTGGCTGAAAAACATCCTATTTTGGTTCTCTTCTTGATTTTCCAATTTGGACCCCAAAACATCCATCAACTTGCCCATTTCGTTCTCCAAAGATCCAAGTTTGTCTTGCTGAAATCCTTGTGGTCTTGCTTGATCACCTACATCGTTAGTACTTTAAGAAAATTTTGGGTGATTTTTCCACCCCAGATTATAAGTATTTGATTACAGATTGTTACCTCACTATGGTTGGACTAAGTAACTTACTTGTTTAGTGCTATTATCTCCCAAAAAAAGCATTATGTTATGCAATGGTTGTCCTGGCCGCATAACTCACACTGTGATTGTATAGCTTTGACTATAGATGAAGATACTCCATTTATGTTTCTCAACTGTTTGGTGAGGGCTATGATTTGTGCCTACAAAGTGGTAACAGAGTCAATTATGATCATAACTTTTTTATTCTTCTACCCTTCCCTATTCCTTTCACTTGACCATATATAACTATCGCTCGCTAATTTTTCCAAAAGTTCATAAGCTACATCGATAGTTTTCCTCATTAAAGATCCTCCCGCAGCTGCATCTATGGTCCCTCTTCTACTCTAATTTACACCATTATAGAATTTTTGCATAAGAAACTCCCTTGGAAGGTTGTGGTGAGGACAACTTCTCTATAGTTATTTAAACCTCTCCCAAGCTTCATATAAAGACTCCCCATCGCTTTGTTGAAAATTTATGATTTTCTTAATGATCCTTATTATCTTGGTCAATGGGAAGTATTTAGTGAGAAATGCCTAGGCTAGTTGTTCCCAAGTATTAATCTTCCCTAAGCTAAGTGAATTGTACCACACCTTCGCCTGATCTCTTGAAGTGAAAGAAAATAATCGCAACCTTATGACATTGTCAGACATCCCATTAAATCAAAGAGTGTCGCATATCTCTAAAAGATAAGAGAGATGGGTGTTGGGATCTTCATCGGACAACCCATACAACTGCACCCTCCTCTGAAGAATGTTGAGGAGTGCCAGCTTAATCTCGAAATTGATAGCTTGAATCGCTGGACTTGTAACTCCTTGAGGACTAAATCCTAGCCTCATAAAGTCCATTAATGTCCTTTCAGCCCCTAATTGTTCTCCTTCTTCCACCATATTTCTTTGAATAATGTCATGGTGCTTCGCTCTTCTCAACTCTCGTTCAGGCTTTATAATATCTACTAGATCTTCGTCGTGAAACTCAATAGGCCTTTGTGTGTTCCTTATGTTTATGCACTTGTAAAGACAAAAGAAAAAGTATCAAAAAATCTTAAATCAAAGTAACCCAAACTAAACAAGATCCTAAATAATCAATCCCCAGCAACGGCGCCAAAAACTTATTGAATACAAAACACACTACTAGTCTCATGCTCAAAACTACAAGTACACAGGTCGTAATTGAAAGCGGATATTGATCCCACGAGGATTGTGCTTAGGCATCACTTAATTTAGGTTGTTCTTTGTTTAAGAAATCGTTTCAATCCAATTTAAAAAGATAACTAAATAAAGGCAAACTTAAAGTAAAAGGGAACAATGCAACCCAAACCATAATTATAAACTAATAGTAGGAGAATATTAAGATTAAATATTAGGAATTGTTATTATCCCTATTTGCTCCCCTTTGATTAATTGATTCAATTTATGTTTGACCCAATATTTCCTAAAATTCTAGCTACCCTCTCTCAAGGTGTAACTAAATATTGCTGATTAAATGAATTAGAATTAAAATTGTGATCTTTCGATGTGCAAAGCTTTTCCTAAGCATTTAACTAAATATGAAGCTATTCTATAGGCAGTGTATTAATTTATTAAAATCTCTTCCTAATAAATCAATAACTTGTTATTTATAGGTCTATTAATCGTCAACTCTTGTTGTACAATTAACACAAATTACCAAGCCTACTCTCTCGATTTATTGCAAGTTTAAGCACAATAAATAACATAAACATATATATCATTAAATCAATAGCCAAAGGTTCACAAATAGTTCAAACTAAAAACCCTAAAAAATTTTTACCTAATCATAATATCCATAACATCATCAACAATCAATAATCCATGATAAACATGCTAGAAGAGAAAGAAATTGAAATGAAACTGGACAAGGTAGCTCTTCCTTTTTTTTGCCCGAATCTAGAAAATCTAGTTAACAGGGTGCTTTTTACACAATCGGGAATGAAACCTTGAATCTCCACCTATCTTTAGGTTCTTAATATATCTTTTAGCTCCAGGAAGCAAGTTCCACGACCCTCTAGCGGCTTTCAAGATTCTCCTCCTTATAAAGTCACAAAAACCTCAAAAAATACAAGAAACCCGCGTGTCTCTTCGACTTCCATTACCCACGATCGTGGGAATTATACTTGTGCTTCCCACAATCGTGGGTTATCTTGACAAAAACTTTCTCCATAAATTTCCCACAATTATGGAAAACATGCCCTTTTCCACAGTCGTAGGTTCTTATTTTTGAGCAACTCCACTTCTCTTCTCTTCTCTTCTCTTGGTCCCTAGCTTAATTACAAAGGTGTCTACCTTCCATTCCTACACTAAAATGATCAATTCCTACCTTAAACCAATATCAAACACAAAAGAACAACCATAAAGATCAAACTAAACAAAAACACATAAACCAAGTCCTAAAACACAACAATACTAACCTGTCATGCAAGAAACAAATGCCTAATACCTAGAAAAACACAGACTAATGAACAACTATCAATATTGTCATCTAAAGGGAGACCCCCTTTTGTTTTGCTTTTCTCCTAGTAGACCTTTTCTTGAAAGTAGTGAGAGTCACTTATGAAATATATATACCTCCATCTGTGATGTTCTTCTGTGCCTGTAGCATGATTAGATTGCTTAGATCATCAGGTTGTATCTTATTCACACTATTGGCAACTTTAACTAATACATTGTTTCCTAACTCTAGATTGACTTCTATCTATTTCTAAGTTATAGTTTCGAAAGCTACCTATATCCTCCCTTCCTCATGATCAATGCTACTGTTAATTGAATTATTCTGGACTTTAGTAATCATATTCAACTTATTGACCACTTGTAATGTTTCAGTCCTATCGGGATGAACTAACTTGGATTCTAGCCCTAAGATCTCCTCTTGCTAATAAGTTTTATATGTTTTTCCTATTGGTATCTACTTTTTTACTGTGGTATGAGGCTTCCATGGATAGGAAAATTTAACTTCAAATTTCACCAAATCCCTTGCTTCCCAAAGTTTTATAATAGATAGTGATTCTAACAGATCTACATTTCTCTTGATCTAGACACAAATCCTAGCATATCCATTCTCTCTATATTTGATGTTTGAGCATCCATACACAATGACTTAACTAGAGAGTTGGCTAAAAAACTTACCCCTTCCACCATCCATAATTCAAGAGGAAAATTATGAAATTGAATGCATATAAGAAACACTTCCACACACTCTTTATCAAATGTTATCCTTGGTTTCCACTTTTGAGTAAACATTAGGTATCTCCCTATATGCCAAGGTTCCAATTCCATAATCTCAATGAAGTTACTATCAGATGCAAATTTAAACAAAATGGTGTCGTTTTCCATAAGTAAGGTTATTTCCAAACCCTTCTTAACCCATTGAACAATAGCTCAAGTATTGATGAATGGAAAGGTAGGTCTTTTACTCCAAAAGGATCCCACTAATATGTGCTTAATTGATTATACATTTATTCCATAACACTTAGTGTTTAATGCTATGAAATGCTTAAGACATTCACTTTAATTCATATTTGGTTTTACGTACAATTCAGAAGCAAAAGAGATAAAGTGAGTTAAAAGCATAATATTTGAGCCATCTTATTGAGAAAGAAGAAGAAGGATTAAAATTAAAGAAGAGACAAGAAAATGAAGTGCAAATGGTATATTGCAAGCCACGACTAATACTTAATTTGTCATGGTCGTGACTCATCAATCATCATTTACGGCCATGCAATATATCTCACTCTTATGCCAGAAGTTGTCATGAGCTTGAAACTCCTTGCACGCCCATGCAAAGGAGTGTAATGATCATGAGTCTCAATAAGGCCATTCACGGTGGTGACACTTTAAGTCATGCATGTGACTACTATACAACTATCATGTTTTCATTATAAATATAACATGTTATTATGATAAAAGGTATGAAAGTTTTGAGGAATCATTCCAGGGGTTTCTAGAGGTGACAGAGGGAAAAAGTTTACATCCTATGGAGACCTATGGAGGGTTAGGCTTTCTTGTCCTGATTCGGAGGTGACATTGACACTGAAGAATCCGGTTAAGCATTTCTCTTATTGTTTGTTGTTCTTTCTTTTAGGAAGTGATTATGTTATCCTATGTTTAATGTTTAGGAGTTGTGTAAGAATGATTGAATGCTCTATTGATTGTTTTTATGTAAGAAACCATTGTTATAATCTTTAATATAATCCGTAATTATTATGTTGAGATTCATTTGTAGCTATTAATGGTTTCGAATCATTATGAATAACATAACCTAGGTTAAATGACCTGAGCTTGTGTGGTCATTACATTAATTAATCTATTTTCCTAACTCGTAATGTAACTGTCCAATTAAATTTAGAGAGATTGTTTGATAGCTAGGTTTAATTAACAAACTCTTTTTAATTAAACATCACCTAATGGAAAACCTGGATTAATAGAGCTTATTGCTAACTTGCGATTAATAGTTTCTATGAGAGGTATGAGAACATCAGTTCAATGAAATATGTTTAATTGTGTGTAGGTCGAGATTGAAACAATGATTGGGACTAACAAATTCATCATTTTCATCACTTTTAAATGCTTTCTTTAATTTATTTTCATCAGCTTAGTTTCATTTCATTTTCTTATTTGAAAACCAAACCAAAACCCCCTTTATAACTAAACACCAATTCTTTTCATAAAGAAAGCTAACTGAACACTCTATGTGGGATTGACCTAGATTCACTACTATTATAGTTGTAGGTCTAGTTATTTTGAGTAGTGCTATGATGTGCTATGTCAATTTTGGCGCCGTTGCTAGAGGGTAGGGTGCTTTTGTTTTTATTCTGGACTTTAATTGGTATTTTGTACATATTTGTTTATAATTAATTTCTTTTTAGTTATTTCTTTATCTTTTCACTTTTTCTTTAGTGTTTGTGTGTTGAAAAAAATTAAAAATATATATATAATTGGAAGGAAGTAGTTTTTTTTATAACTCTTATGCCCAATCCTATAGCTCATATTGGAATGATCATACTATCTTTAGTTATGGACGGGACAATTAACAAACTTACTTTCTTAATAGTTTGCAAGATGCACAACAATTTTTGTATAAACCATAAGCTTCTTATTACGACTCAAGTTCATCATTGGAAGAATGACTTAATGTTATGGTTGCTAACAATATTCAAATTCAACAGAATAATCTACAATTCCAACAAGATGAAGGACAATTTTGACGGGATACAATGTCTAGCATCCAAGACTTAGAGAGGCCGTAAAAATTAGGTACATATCTAAAAGAATAAGTTAAAATTTAAGCTGCTAATACTTTACAATTTTAGTAGGAAAAAATGCAATTCCAGCAGGTGGGTCAGCCAGATAGGTTAGCTAGCAAAAACTATCAATCGCATATCATCAAAAAGCAAAGAGATGCAACTATCTCAACCTGAGGTTTACCCAAAGGACATTAGATCAAAGACCTTACAAAATGAAGAGGATCTTGAGAATCTTAAAAAGACTACTCAATGAATTTCTTGTGAAGAAGAAGAAGTGGAGAAGGATCTTGCAGCAGAAAATAATACATCATTCAACTCAAAGGTAAGTATTGAGTCCATAATTATTTTAAGACTAATTCTTCACCTTTACATTTCATATTGGAGAAATTAAACGAAGAAGAAAAAGGTGAACAGACATTCGAGATATTTCCAGAGTGCATAGACTTAGTAGAGATTAGAAATTTGAAGATAGGGAAGCCAATGTATGTGAATGATCATCAATTAAGGCCCTATACTAAAGAACCTCAGTTAGAGGAAGTGCATGTGACACCTAAAGATCATAATTTTGTCACGTGATAAGGAGAAAAAGGAGTCAAGTTCGTAACAATAAACAAAGGCACTTATTGGGACGCAAACAAAGGGATGTTTATTTCTTTTCTTTACATTTTCATATTTGTTTCTTATATGCATGTGTATTTTTAAGTTTGTTGGCTTTTATGTGTTTTTAAGTTTTCAATTAAATAGAGAGAGAATCAAACAAACAAATAAGCATTTTCTCTTTTTCTATTGCTTTTAGGACTATATAGTCATGATTATAGAGTGAATTGACTAAAAGAATCCATGACGACTTTAGCATGTGCTTTTACTATTGTGATTGGTGAATATGCATTGTCTTTAGAATAGTAATGATTAGCGGTAGACACAAGCCAGTGAGATTTTGAGCCTTTTGATATATGTTTAAATTTTTAAATATTCAAACATTTACACTTAGTGATTAACGATACGAAAATGCTTAAGATACTCATTTTAATTTATTTATGATTTTAGATACATTTTGGAAGCAAAGAAATTAAAGTGAATCGAAAGCTTTATATTTTGGCCATTTTTCAAAATTGTCTTTATGGAGTAAGAAGAAGAAAATTAGAAGACAAGAAGAAAATTCAAAGAAGAAAAAAAGCAAAGAACAGTGAATGAAGATGGACAGTTGGAAAAAGAGACAAAAACGATAGTGCAAGATAAAGAAAATGTAGTGCAGGCGGACAAGGCAGGAAATGAAATGTAGCACAGCAGTTGGAGGTTAGAGCAAAACGTAGTCTGCATTTAATGTAGACAAGTGCTACGTTTCACAGACGAAGGCTGGAGGGTTTTTAAGTTGCGTGAACAGTAAGGTGGACACATGTTTTATTCGCCAAATCAGTGAATAGTGAGGAGAAGAATGAGGAACATAAGAAGAGAGGAGAGGAGAGCTTGTGGAAAAAACAAAAGGAGAGTAGCTAGGGTCTTCAATAGGGGATGTAACATTTTTTTGGTAGAGACCTATGGAAGGGTAACGTCCCGACTTAGGTTTTAAGATGACATCAACGCCAACAACCTGGGTCAAGTGTATTTTACTGTTTTTGTTATCTCCTTCTCTCATTGGGAATTGATGATGTTATCCTTAGTTAATTGATTTGGGTTTTGTGTATGGATAATTGAATTTCCGTTATTGTTTGACTATTTGTGTATGAAATCATTGGGTTTTATGAAAGGATGATTTTAATGCGTTCATTGAATCGTTTAATTGCAAACCCATTGCTAGAATTTTGATATAATCCATAATTGTTATATTGAAATTCATGTGTAACGACTAATGATTCATAATCATTAGGAATAACATGACCTAGGTTAAATGATGCATCGTATGTGGTTGTTGCCTTAATTAATAGGTTTCCCTAATTTGTAATGTTGCTGCCTAATTAAATCTAGAGATCATATCCTAGGTTATTCGATGGTTAGGTTTAATTAACGATCGTATCTTGATTAAACAAAACTTAAGGGAAAACTCAAGTTAATTATTAACCCACGATTAATAGTGCTAGGAGAGATTTGAGAACAACAAATCATGAAAGATGATTAATTAGGGTGTAGGCCGAGATTAAACCAAAGAACCAAATTCTTACCAAATTCCCCACTTCTATCTTTCTTTGCATGTTTTCTTTAATTTATTTTTATTAGTTTAGTTTCATTTTATTTTCTTGTTAAAAAAATCCAAAATCCCCTGTTAAACCTAAACACTAGTTACTTTCATTTCATAAACTTTGCACACACTCTCTGTGGGATCGACCTAGACTCACCACTATTATAGTAGTAGTTTGGCTATTTTATTTTAACCAGTGTTACGATGCACTGTCACCTTTATAGACTAACACATCCATATTAGTCTCATTATTTTTTGTTTATGTATGACCTTCATGACATGTACATCCTCACTTTGCTTTGATTTCTATTCAAGACCACATTTTTATCACTTGCATTAACGTGGAAATGATATAGGCATTCTTTCTTTTTATAAACTACATTAGCCAAATAACCTAAACCTTGATATGAACTTTCCCTTTGTTATACCCCCTTGAGCTTTATTATCCTTTATTTTTGTGATAACCATATTATATGCATTAAATTGGACTAAATGTCTTACCCAAACCTTAAAACTAGTGGAGCATTTGTTGATTATTAATGATTGGGGATGTACAAGAGTATAAGTGTGGGGGTGTGCATATATGTGGGATGGTTATAATTATTGAGATTTTATTTTATGTCTTATCATTGAAATTCCCATGTTGATGTAGCTTCTATTAATTTTTAAATGAAAAGGAAAGGAAAGAAAAAGAAATAAAGAAAAAGAGAGAAGCAAAAGAAAAGAAAAAGAAAAAGGAAAAGGAAAATAAAAGAGAAAAGAAAGAAGAAATGTGTTTGAATAAAAATATCAAGGAGGTAATACATTTGTTTTGAAAAGTTATTCATGATTATTTCTCCTCCTAAATTTGTATTGAATGGGTGATTTGCTTATAATGTATATGAGGTAGATGTGGCTTTGAAGGATCATTCCTCATAGTTTTAATGTATTGATATCATCAATTTTTATGAATGATCCTTTCCAATTAGTTATGCTTCATGTGGTTTGTTGTGTAGGAGCCTAAATTGAGCTATGAAATGTAGTTTTTGAATTCATCATCATTGATGGTACCTAGTGTTGAATGAATATTAATTTTTATGCTTGATATTATATTGAGTGTTTTCTTATTTCGCTAGCTTTGATGACTTTTATGCTACACTATCCAAATACATCTCTCCTTACCCTTGCCCACATGACAACCTTAAAAGTCAATCTGATTCATGATTATGCATGTGAATCCTAGTGGTGGAGAAATGAAAAGATATGCAAAGTTATGAAATGTCATGAGTTTTTTAGTGTACCCATGAATCTATCTTATTTAAACACATTTTATCAAGTCTACCTCTAGATTGCTCAGTTTCTAAAGGTGATGAATGTTGATTGATCATGAGTAGAAGCATTAAATGTTATGCTCTTACTATGGTTTTTGAAAGCTATTCCTCTTTACTTATGATTATCTATTTTTGGGAAATATGTGAGTAACTGTTTTTAGGTTTGTGACTTTAATTTTGATTTTTTTCTTAAGGATGGTCAAAAGCTAACTGTGGGGAAAATTGATATATGAATAATTAATTATACATTTATTCCATAACACTTAATGTTTAATGCTATAAAATGCTTAATACATTCACTTTAGTTCATATTTGATTTTAACTATATTTTAGAAGTGAAAGAGCTAAAGTGAGTCAAAGCACAATATTTGAGTTGTCTTGTTAAAATTCACACTCCCTTGTCTTCATGAAGCAAGAAGAAGGATTAAGAGCAAAGAAGAGATAAGAAAATGAAGTGCATATGGTGTATTATAAGTCATAGTCATTACTTAATTTTTCATGGCCTTGACTTATCGATCATCACTTACGACTATGCAATATATCTCACACCCATGACAAAAGTTGAAATGGGCGTGAAACTCCTTGCATGCCCATATAAGAAGGTACCATGACTGGAGCCTCAATAAGACCATTCACTACTATAGAGTTGTCCTGAACCCTAGTTTTTACTATAAATATAACATGTTATGATAGTAAAAGGTATGAAAGGATTAAGGAATGATTGAATGCTCTATTGTTTTTATATAAAAACCCATTGCTATAATCTTCAATATAATCCTTAATTGTTATGTTAAGATTTGTTTGTAGCTACTAATGGTTTCGAATCATTAGCGAAAACCTAAACTAGGTTAAATGACCCGAGCTTGTGTGGTTGTTACCTTGATTAATCTATTTCCCTAACTCATAATGTGACTGTCCAATTAAATTTAGAGAGCTTGTTTTAGGTTGTTTGATAGCTACGTTTAATCAACAAGCTCTTCTTAATTAAATATGATATAAGGGAAAACCGGGGCTAGCAGAGGTTATTGTTAACCTACAATTATATTGACTAAGTTTTACAATTTATAAAACCATCAATGTTCCACAAGTGCAGGGATCATAAGCATAGTAGTTGAGGTGTCGATCCCATAAGGAATTAGTGAGCTAATTGTATCCCAACTTTGTATAAGGTTGTAAAAATGTGATTCAAATGAAAATAAAGATAACCAAAAAATTAAACAATTAAGTAGGAGTTAAATGAAAATAAAATTCCTAAATTAACACATGTAAATCAAAATGGAGCACAACAATTAGGATATCACAACAAGATAAGATTAAAGAGTTATGAGAAGATGGGATTTATTTATCTTCATTTTGCTACCCTAATCACTTTTGATTTAATTGGTATTGGTCCTAGAATTTCAAAAGGTTGATTACACTCTCTCAAGATCAAATTAATTATCCCTAATTGATTCCTAGATTCTGATTTTGCAATATCTCGATTAACAAAAACAACCCATGTTCCATTTACTTCTTAAGCAATCTAATAGACAATCAAGTCTTCATACAAGATCTCTCTTCGTATGCTTATCAATTTGATAATTGTGTGACTTATTAGGTTATTAAATCTCATTACCTAGCCTAATCGAATTATTATCAACTCACTCTCTCTATTTATTATTGACGTATATGAAATCACAAATATCACAATACCCAAATAATTTCATTAACATCAAAAGCAAATAGTTCATAAAATTATTTAAGATTCAATCCCAAAATGAAATTAGAACATCATTAACAACATGTTCAACATTATCAAACCCAATTTATACATCAAGATGAAGTAAATAAATAAGAGAAAGTAGAAAAGAACTTGAAATGGTTGGGTTGGAGCAGCTGGATAGCAACTACAGATGCTCCTCTTCCCTTCTCTCCTTCTTCTTTCTTCCTTTTGCTCTTTCCCAAAGTGGCAAATGGACACTCCCTTTCTAGGTCATTTTCCTTTGCTTATGTAGTGTTCTCTAATTAAAGTAAAAATTAGGTTTTACTCGGGCCCAAAAGTATGAAATAACTAGTGAAAAATTAAGTTTGGGAGGCTTTTTCATGTCTGTCTACACGCAAGTTATGACCATGTCTGGATAAAAGGGTCTCTATTAAGATCATGGCCATCGTGGCCATAGGTCCTTTGATGGGGCTCCTCTAAATCTTCTTAGTTCTTTAATTTCTAATCTCAAACACTAACAAACACATTAAGACACCTCAAAAATAAAAAGTTAAAGCTCAACAGCATGCTCTAACCTACATTACACTCAAAGCATAAATATCTAACCAACTAACACAATTCTAAACCTAAACATGAATGAATCAATTAATTAACAACTAAAAACATTTTAAAATTCCTATTAAAACATCTTGCAACCTGTAACTACCAACATCCCCACACTTGAACTTTTTTCTTATCCTCAAGAAAAAACAAGACAAACAAAACAAAAACAAAACTACTACGAGTTGAGTGTTAGAATACTTAGTCACATGAATTACATCATATTAGAATGAATTTGGTGTATTTAGGATATGATTTTATGATTTTATTCACATGCATAATATGAGCAAACACACATTAATTTTGATTTATACTTGAGTGACAATTGGCTTAGAGAATTTAGTGACAAATAGCAGGAGAACTAAGTGACATTTGGCAACCTAAAGAGTGGACATGTAGCTGGCTTAGACACTTGACAAGTGTCCTTAAACTCATATTTCACCTACACCATAGGACATAGATACTTCTAGAATCAACTTGCTATAACTCTCTCCTTCTTCTCCCTCTCACAGTTGAAACTCATTCCTCCCTCACATCTTAAGTTTCTACTCTAAATTTTTCCCATTACCACCTCAAAACCTTTGTCAATTTCTTCGAAAAATAGCTATATTATGTTGTCTTCTTCTTGTCTCTACTGAAAATCATCTTACTCCCTCATTGTTCCTAAGATGATCTTACATGCAAGTGAGGCAAAGTACGTTTGATACATTAAGGTGGCATTTGGGCTAAATAAGTAAGTGAAACACTAATCTATTGTGGCATGTGTCGGCAAAAATTATGGGTTGTTATATGGATGATTTAAGTTAGGATTTAAAGTATAATTGATCATGAATTCATGCTAAAGATAGTTGAAGTGTTTTCAAATTTGGAAATGTTATGACTGTATGTATGATGGTATAAAGTGAATGGTAATGAAACAAATGAGCAAATTTTTGTGAGATTTAATGTAACCAATATGGAAGCGAGACTAACATGGAATGAAGTAGCTTTAAAGGACATTAATTATGGAAAAATTCAAGTGGTAGTGATGTCTCTTAGTATATGAAATTTGTGCAAAATTAAAGGAAGAAAGACAATGCACAATCATGGCCCTCATTCCGTGATCGTGGCCTATTTACTTGCTTTCTGTCACGATCGTGGAATGACCCCCCATGATCGTGGACCTAACTCTGAAATTTTAATTTCATTCTTGTGTACATGTTGAACCAAATAAGGAAAAGTCACTCTAAATCAGTGTATTTGGACTTGATTAAGGCTTGGAATGAACCTAGATTGTTGCCTGATTAATTAGTTAAGGGCTTGATACATTTAGGTTATTAATTGATGTCATAACTTAAAGAATGTACTGTTTTGATGTCAATGTATACAAATATGGAAATTATGATGTGATAAAGGAATAAAGGTGTTTCTTATGAATGCAAACATGATCTTAGGGATATGAATAAAATGTATTAGGCATGAACGAATAAGCATTGAATAAAATAAGGTAATTATGAATGATATATGGATATATATGTTTTTTTCTTTAAATGTAACCAAGTTATTTTCTCTTCATTTACTATGTTGTTTTTCTCTTCATTTAACCTGCAATCAGCTCAGACATTCAAGTGATTAGCAATGGAATTAATGTAACTAGCTTAAGCATTCATGTGACTAATTAAAGAGGAAGGACAAGATTGGTTTAGCATACCAAAATTAAGTGGTAGCGTGTTGTCCATCTTTTCCTTGCACATGGCTGGTGTTGATGAAGATGTTGTCCACAGTTGGAAGCTTAAGCATCATGTAGAAATTATTTCCTATAAATAAAAACTTGGAAGATATATATATGAAAGGAGTAGTTGAAATTGTCCGTCATCAATTCTAGTCCAAAGGAGTAGTCAGATGTCAGTGGAATGAAGGTGGAGTAGCTCCTTCATCATTTTCGTATAAGTTACATGTTATAGAAAGCTATCCATCACGTTGCATGATTCATTTCCAACAGTTTTCCATTTTGTTAGCTTTTATCATCTTTGTTTAATTAACCCATTAATTTCTTACATCATCCATGATAGTTCTTGTCTCCTACATATAACAAGTTGTTTTGATTTTGTATTACCAAAATGAAACATGTCCACACCATATATTGGTCTCACCTATAATGAATTTTATGTCCCTCACATCAACTCTTTCATAAACTTGGCAACATAAGGTTTTCATGCATTCTTGTTACAAAGTAATGGGAACCTCTTCATGTATGTGACAACTGCCACTTAAGGCTTATTCACATGTACATGTATTATTTCTTGTCCAAAATAATTAAGTAGCTTAAGAAAAATTTGTGCAATTTTAGTAGAAGTTTCATGTCCACTTATTAAAATGTTGCACCTAAACATATCAACATCTATATTGGATCAATTTACTTTAAGTGTCCTTAAATGTGGATGATTCTCTCACGCTTAGTTTACTTGGTTTATGTCCTTATGTTTTAGCCTAAAAATGCCTCCAATTTTCTCTAGGATAATCTAAAATAAGGTCAGCTTTGATTTATCATAAACATTTGATCGAATTTATTTTTGGTCCATTTCCATACTAGTCAATTCTAATATTTTTCAACTATCATTTGATTTTAATACTTGTCTTAATTATTGTCAAATCATTCAAGGTCAGATCCCCAATTCACCTTTTATTGAAAATAAACTTTACATTCACCTGAAAACATCATTCACAAGAAATGAAATTTTATAAACTCATGAAAGGAAAAGTTTGGGATTTTACATTAAACCAAAGAACCAGGTCCCTAACGAATTCATCACTCTTCATTATTTTTAAATGTTTCCTTTAATTTGCTTTTATTAGTTTAACTTTATTTTATTTTCTTGTTTGATAAACCAACCAACCCCAAAAAACCTAAACACCATTTAATTTCATTTCAGAAGCTTTATACACACTATCTGTGGGATCGACCTAGACTCACCACTGTTATAGTACTAGGTCTAGCTTATTTTGATTAGTGTCACGATGCACTACCAGGAACTGTGCAGATCAAGTCATCATGAGGTATGTACTTAAAAGTGAAGCACCCTCGATCCTAGCCTTTTGACATTCGTATGCATGTGAAGACATTTTTTAGTAAAAAGGACATCTCGTAAAGTTCTGGAAAGTGATTTCTACTAGCCCACACTATTCAAAGATGCATATACCTTCTGCAAATCATATGATAGATGCCAATGGTCAGGTAACCTAAGGCTAACATTCTTTTTAGGTTTGGGATACCAAAAGCAATTATTAGCGACAAAGGAACCCACTTTTGCAGCAGAGTGATGGAAGCAATGTTCAGAAAATATCACATAACACACAAAGTTTCCACCGCTTACCATCCCAAACCAACAGGCAAGTTAAAGTCTCAAATCAAGAAATCAAGTTGATCTTGGAGAAAATTGTGCTGCCCATTGGGAAGGATTAGAGCATAAGACTGGAAGACGCATAATGGGCCTATAGGATGGCTTATAAAACACTAATTAGGATGTCTCCATATTAACTGATGTTTAGGAAGCTATGTCATCTTTTGGTGGAATTACAACACAAGGCATATTATTGGGCTATTAGAAGATGCAACATGAATTTGGATGATGCGAGTATGCAAAGGAATTTGCAGCTTCAAGAGTTAGAAGAGATAAGGAATGACTCCTACCAAAACGTAGTGATATATATAGAAAAGACGAAGGCTTTTCATGATAAGATAATTTCGAGGAAAAGCTTCTCAGTGGGCCAAAAAGTGCTACTATATCACTCCAAACTCAAACTATTTCCAGGTAAGTTACGTTCCTATTGGGTTGGCCTGCTTGTTATTACTCATGTCTTTCCTTTTAGTGCAGTAGAGATAAGGAGTCTGAAAATTGACAAGACATTCAGAGTAAATGGTCATCGCTTGAAATAGTATTATGAAGGCTTCCAAACAGAGGATTTGGAGGTGTTAATGCTGGAGGATGTGACTAATGTCACTTGATGCACACAATAAGGAGTCGAGCCAACGATGATAAATAAAGGCACTACTTAGGAGGCAATCCAAGGGAAGTTAATTTCTATTATTTACATTTTCGCATTTACTATTTTTGTAAACTGGTCCATTTCTTACATTTGAGGTTACATTAAGGACAATGTAAGTTTTAAATAAGGGGGTGGAGATATTAGATTTTATGCATGTTTTTAAGATGAATGGTAGCTTATGTGACTTCTCATGCAATTTTCAAAATCAAACAAAAAAAATCAAAAATTTGCTTATTTTCCATTACTTTTAAGATTATTTAGTCATAATTAGAGTGTGAATTGAATAGAAAAATCAATGGCAACCTTAGCATGTACTTCTGCTGTTGTGATTGGTTAATGTGCATTATCTTTAGAAGAGCGATTACTGGTGGTAAACAAAAACCAATGAGATTTTGAGTCATATTAGACTAAGACATCCATATCAGTCTCACTTTCTTTTGGTATGTATGACCTTCATAATATGTACATCCTTACTTTGCTTTGATTTTCTATTCAAGATCACAATTTTATCACATGCATTTTCATGAAAATGATCTGGCATTTTTCGTTGATTATGAGCTACAATAGCCAAATAGCCTACCCATTAATGTTAATTTTCCTTTTCTAACCCCCTTGAGCTTTATTAACCTTCTTTTTGTATAAACCACCTTACATGAACCTAACCAATTGCCCTCCCAAGCCTTAAAGCTATTGGAGCATTTGTTAATTCTTGATGACTATGATTGTATTAAAGCCTAAATGTGGAGGTATGAATCCATATAGGTTGTTTATGTTTGTTAAAATGCCATGTTATGAATCCCATATTGATGTAGCTTCTATCGCTGTTATATTAAAAAAAGAAAAGAAAAAGAAAAAGAAAAAGAAAAAGAAAAAATATGAGTTTGAATAAAAATATCAAGGAGGAAATACAATTGCTGTGAAAAATTATTAATTAATGGTTTATCCTCCTTAAGTTGTATTAAATGGGTGGTTTTAATATATTGTATATGAGGTGGATGTTGTTTTGGATGAAGCACTCTTTGTGTTATGTTCATATAGATTATGGTGTGAGAGCTTAATTAAGTTGTGAAATATATTTGTTGAATTCATCATAGCTAACTGTACCTAGTTTTGAATGAATGTTAACTTATGCAC
>JANSVA010000009.1:4416304-4438580 GCA_025504915.1 Erythroxylum reticulatum | reverse complement strand
ATTCATCATAGCTAACTGTACCTAGTTTTGAATGAATGTTAACTTATGCACTTAATATCTTGTTAAGTGTTACTTTTGCTTCACTAGCTTGATGGCTTTTATGCTACATTACCCAAAATATATCTCACCTTACCCTTTCCTATATTACAACCCTAGAACAGTCCTTTGATTCATGATTATGTGTATGACTTTTAGTGGTGGAGAAATGAAATGATATGCAAAGTTATGAATTGTTATGATCACGAATGGTATTTGAGTGTATCCATGGAAATATCTTATTTAAACACTGTTTGTTCAAGTCTATCTCTAGATTACTTAGTTTCTAAGGGTGATGAATGTCTATTGATCATAAGTAGAAGCTTTGAATGTTGAGTTATTACTATAGATTTTGAAAGTCATTCATCTTTACCTATAATTATCTATTCTTAGGAAATATGGAAAATGAGTAAGAGTTTTTAGGTTTGTGATCTTAATTTTGATGTTTTGCCTAAGGATGGTCAAAAGCTAAGTGTGGGGGAAATTGATATTATTGGAGTTATGTAAATATAGTGCCCTAGAAAGTAACTGTATTTACTTATAACTTAATTTTCTTCCAGATACTTTTGTAATGAAAATATTTATTATTAATAAAAAAGGGTTTGGTTTTATTTGTATGAGCCTTATATATCCATTCATTAGGTACCGAGATTCTTTTGTAAGTAATATGCATATACATAGAGATGTATGGGAAATATGTATATTTTTAGAATCTAACATAATTGATTCACAATTGAATAATCAAGTTGGTCACTTGATTATGGTTTAGACTGTAGTGTTGCGATTTATCTCCAAGTAAGTAAAAGAGTTTACTTCAAGGGAATGATGAGTTTCATACCATGATAGTAGTTGACTATTGATAATGTCATTATTAAATGAATATAGAATCAAGTATATTTTCAAGAATAAAGTAGGTCATTACTTTAATCTTAAAACAACAACTTAAGCATTCGTTTATTATGGACCATAATCTTAATGAGTGGTGAACTTATATATGTTTCATTATAATTTTTGATATGATCATAATGGATTTTTACAAAGTATCAATCCAATGTCTATATGTTGGAATTATTAATTGAAACATGTATGAGGAAACATTTACTCAAATAAAGAGTTTATAGTGATATCATCACTTCTAGATGTTTTACAGAAATTGGTGATTAAATTGACATCAGTAGTTTGATGGACTAGCTACCCATTAAGTCTTAACACCAAGATGAGATCTTATATGTTAATCACCATATAGAGTCAAACGAGAGATTTAAAAGGAAAAACCAACATATATCAATCTAGTGTCTACATGTTGGAATTATTAATTGAAACATGTATGAGGAAACATTTACTCAAATAAAGAGTTTATAGTGATATCATCACTTCTAGATGTTTTACACAAATTGGCGATTAAACTAGCACCAGTAGTTTGATGGACTAGCTACCCATTAAGTCTTAACAACAAGATGAGATCTTATGTGTTAATCACCATATAGAGTCAAACGAGAGATTTAAAAGGAAAAACCAACATTAAAATAAAACAGTAATTTTACCTTTATTATGCGGATGGCTATAATATGATTCATATTAAAGTTTGCAATTGGAAATCTTATTTGAAACATATGTTCTCATAATATTTAGTAATTCAAAAGTTCAACTAATTGTCTTTAGTGGAATGACATTTAGTTAATAAGATGGAATTAATTCTAATGAGATTAAATTAATTCTGCGTTTATTGGAGCTTGAATTATATAAGTCTCATTTCTCCATTTGGTTTCTAGGAAGGTTATCAAGCAAAGTAAGAAAACAAATAGAGGTTTTTAAGCCTGTGATTGAATGTTGGGCTTACTTTAATTAATTGTTAATTAGAATCTCATATGAACATTTAGAAATGGGCTAGACTTTGGTTTAATTAGATTAATTAAATTAAAACAAAGTGATTAAAGATAAAAGGAGGTGGATTTTCGGTTTTAATGGAAAAATGTGCAGCTGCACATTTAACATTGGTTTGCTATATTTAAAATGGTTTTTAACATGTTTTATTATCATTAAATGGTTTAATGGTGGTCTTTTAATGATAGCATGTAACCTATTAACATTCATTAGATTAAAGAAGAAAGAGATGCATTTGATGGACCATCTTCCTTTTTTCATCACCAAAAATCGAAAATGAGATGTAATTTTTAGGTTATTGGTCCTTTCATATAGCCATCTTAAAACAAATGAGAAGAGTCTCATTTATTGGCTTCTTTATGATTAATTAAGGAAGGAGGTGATGCATTAGTTGCACTTCTTTTCTTCCTTTGAGACAATAACCGAAATTGAGAGGAAAAAAAAAAGACAAGGTGTTGTTGAGATAAATTGTTGACTTTTTATCTCTCTCCCCTGTTTTTTTGTGATAGTCGATAATTGCATGAGAAGTGTCTCATCTTTGGCTTCATTCTACTAAGGAAACATCTCTTCAAGTGTTTATTCTCCTTTCCCACCAGAGGATCTTATTAACCTAGTTATCCAAGGAGAACAAGTGGTAGATCATTGGTCGAGGATACAATAATGAGAAGAGGATACATCACCTTGGAGTAGATATATTGCCGACGATAGGATAGCACAGTGAGAAGTTAAAGTTGTAGCGAAGGAGTCGATAAAAAATTTCTATCTTGTTATTATGTAAATTATTTTCCTTAAACCGTATCATATATAGCTTGGCATGTTGTTTTGGTTATATTGCTTTTGCTACAATTTTGATTTCTAAAAAGTTTTGAAATCTACCGTTTCATCCAAATATAGCATGCTTATGTTTTCGATCCAATAGATAAGTGCTTAATTGATTGTATATTTATTCAATAACACTTAGTGATTAATGATACAAAAATCCTTAGATACTCACTTTAGTTCATATATGGTTTTAGGTACAAATTGGAAGCAAAGAAGCTAAAGTGAGTCAAAAGCATTATAATTGATCCATTTTTTGAAGAATCATACCTTATTGTCTTCATGGAGCCATAAGAAGAAGAATATTATAAGAAAAGGAGACAAGATAGAGTATACAAATGGAGAGTGAACATTGTCTCATATTTGTCCCATTTGTTTTATCACACCCCCCCTACCCCAATTTCTCATGGCTGTAACAATTCAAATTTGACAGCTATAAGATCACGTGACATGAATGAGAAACAATAAAGAGGGGAAATGCATGCACGGTCCATAAGTTTCCATGCCACATGTCTAATCCACATTTAATCTAGCATTTAAGGTATAAAGAGATGTGTGGTGTGTTGTCTGCACTTGGAAAAGCAAGGGAGTGTGGAAGAATGTAGCATTTGCCCCATTTTACATAAAACCTAGCTTTGAAATAGAATAAGGGGAGGCTAGCTAGTTTAGAAAGGTGTTTACATTTTGGAGAATAAAACAAAGGTGTATGTTAGGTGAGAAGGCGGGCAAGAGGAATTTAGGGGCTGGATAAAATAGGACAAAGTATGGACCAATAGGGCAAGTGTCAACTGCAAAGTGAGTGAGAATCAAAGGGGGTGAGAGGGCTGTAACAAAAGAGAATGACGTTTGGACAAGAAAAAGACAACAGCTCCCTCATTTAGTCCTCTTTGATTTACAAGTGGGTGAGGGCTAGAGAATAACTGAACAACAGATGCTTCTTGATTATTTTTCTTCAGTTTTCCATGCAAACAAAGGCATTCTTAGTCGATGGAGAAGATGAAGGGCTAGACATCTTGACATCGGTTCAATGATGATATCGATGCTAAGTTACGATTAAGCTATTTCATCTTATTAACATTTTTAATCTCTTTTTGGATTGTTATGTTTTTTATGTTGATTGAATTGGATTTTTACATTGTTGGACCCCACTTCTAGAGCCCAACATCTAATTCATGAGAATGTGAGCCTAATACCCTGTAGTTTCTGAAGTCCAACAATCCGGAGTCATAAAGCGTGAGCGGGCTTCCTTGTAGGGTTATTTCAACGAATCCTCATTAGCCATCATCCCATAAGGGTGATGTGCCCACACCATTTAAACACAAAAAAACAATTTGACTTCTTAAAAACAATTGTAGCTCTCTTCCTCTCGTTTATTTTGAAACAAGAACCACCTCATTCGGAGCTCTATAGCTCAAGATATGCCTAAAAATCCAAGTATGTTCATAACCCGATTAGGCTCTTCCAACCAAACCCTCACGTTCCTTCCATCAATCTCTTTCCAATCAACCCCAAATGCTATAAATTTTATTGAGAAATAGGAAAATATGTCGGGAATCTATTGCTTTAAGAATCACTTAATTTGAAGGTCAGTTATGAAGTTATGGCCAAAAGAATCAACCATGCTTAAGTTCTCAATTATGTTGTACCTATCTCGGAACAATTGGCATAACTTTCACTAGAGACTTTGGATTAAGGTTTTCTATAAATGGTTTCAAAGCGGACTTCTAGATCTACAACTTTTATCAAGACTTTAAAGGCAAATTCTATCGTCTAGAGGGTTAAAAACGGGACCAGACGATAAGATTAGATGAACAGTGCACCAGACGATATGACATCATCAGATGAAGCGTCCTCATTAAACGACACGTCATCACCAGACAAAGCTTCTTCACAAGATGATACGTCCTCTACTCCTGAGCGTCTCCAATTATAAGGACCATAACTTTTGACTCCGATATCCAAAAATTTCATACCTTAGAGTTGGAAAGCTAGAAAGACAAGCTACAACTTCCATAAAGTCAACTTGTCAAATTCATCCTAGATCAATCCAGATTTTTTCGCCCTAAAGTCAGAACACGAATTTTTCCCTTACGGAAGACTTGAAATTTTGCACTATGCAAACTTGGAGTGTTCTGAGCATAACCATTCAGCTACCAAAATGATTTCATTAAACTCTCAAATCTTAACCCATTTGTCTCATCACCTTCAACTACATCTGATCAGTCATAAATCTTATCTTCCTTTCCGTAACATCTCACTTATGCAAACATATATATTTTTATAAATATTAACGATTTATGTTCCAAAATCATCAACTTAAGTTGATTGGTTCTTCACGTATATCTAATTTCAACTCACATCATCCATGGACCATTCACACTTCATTAATATCAAAAGAATAAGGATTTTACAACGTTTTAGTGGGCATTTCGAGCCACCTTACATCATTATCCAAAAATACAAACTTTATAAGAACAATAGTTCCTCAAATGCAACTAAAGCCTTGTTTTACATTATTTAACTTCAAAAGAACCAATATATGCAAATTGGAGTGATGCCTTGACTCTCGACTTGATCACTCCATATTTTGTTCATCGCCTGTAGACGGGGAGGAATAGGGGTAAACTTAAAGCTTGTGGGTAACAGTTTTATAATCAGTAACAAGCAAAAACCCTTAAAAACCCTCATGATCATAACAAATTTTTATGAAATCCATACAACATAAATTTATCAACTTTTATAATTCAAACAATCATCAAACTTGACAACAGATGTAAACACATAAACACATCATAATGGTTTGGGCAGATCCATAAACATAACGAACTAAATATAACGAACTACATAATTCCACATAATGGTCCTGTGTAGTTGTAAACTTGAGAGAGTCCATAAAGGAGCTCCGTGACACTAGCGGCAGGAGGAAGAAACCTTTAACTTGTTCAACGTGCACATGACATTCTTGAATGGACATCACCAAACTCACATAACATATAATTCATGAACTGAAAACGTTTTGCCCATATGGCACATTTTTGGAAACTTGATTTCATACACTTGTTATTCTTTCAAAAATCATTTCCATTTTTGTTTCATAGTTCATATAAAAAATTCATACACACAACATGTAGAACTTTCTCAAAGCATTTACAGAACAATAAATGCACATTTTAAAAGTAGTTGAAAACATTTAACATTGATGGCTTATTATTCAATTATAAAAATGTAACCCACCTTAGCTTCCTTGCTTGAAAAATTGCTCAAGGATGTCTCTCCTCTTGCTCCTCTTGCCTCTCTTTCCTCCCTTAAACATTTACAAAATCCCATTCAAAAATGAATTCCAATTGGAAAACCTAAAGAACCATAAACATGAGATTGACCCTAGAATACTTAAACCCATGCATTTTCTAAGCTCTTTGAACCAAAACCCTTCCAAAAATCCAAAAGATTTAATATAAGCTTACCTTGAATCTTCACCAAACAATGAGTTTCTTGGCTCTAATGTAAGCTCTAATCTTCCTCTTCCTTTTTCTCTTCTTGATCACTCTCAAAATCCCTCTTGAAGGCTAAGAAAACTTGAAACCTAGATGACCTCCCGTCTTTTCTCTTCTTTCTCTCTTTTTAGTGCTCCTCTCTTCTCTCTTTTCTCATTCATGTTTCTAACCTCTTCTAAAATGCCAGACAACAAATTTCCTTTTCTAAAGCACAAGCCCACAATTCCTTTTTCCCATTTTCCCCTCCTTAAATGCCTTAAGACCTTATAAGTTAATTGATGTTCCAACAATGTCCCTTATGCAATCTTATCATCTTAACACTTTAATTCCCTTAACCTATATCATATTATCTTACTCACATTAACATGCTAATTAATTCCAACAACAATTAATCTAGTAAAACTCTAAAATTAATCAAATCATGTTTATTCATTAAGACAAAAATTTGGGGGTCAACATTTCTCCCCCTCTTAAAAGAATTTCGTCCTTGAAATTCTTACCTCAATTGTTAAAGAAGTATGGGTACTTCTCCTTCATGGCTTCCAAAGGTTCCCACGTGGCCCCTTCTATAGAATGGTTTTTCCACAAGACTTTGACTAGATGAACTGTCTTGTTCTTGAGGACCTTCTCCTTAGTGTCCAAGATCTCTACTGGAGTTTCCTCATAGGTCAGATCATCTCTCAACTGAACCTCAGTGTTCTGAATAATATGGGAGGGATTTGATCTATACCTTCTTAACATGGACACATGAAAGACGTCATATATCTGTGACAATTTTGGTGGCAGCGCCAACCTATAAGCTAGCGGTCCGATCCTCTCTATAATCTCATAAGGACCCATATATCTCGAACTTAACTTGCCCTTCTTGCCAAACCTCATAACTCCTTTCCAAGGAGACATCTTAAGAAATACTTCCTCACTGACTTCATGCTCCATTTCCTTCCATTTTGCATCAGTATAACTTTTCATTTTATCTTGTGCTGCCTTAAGCTGTTGTTTATTCAAATTAACTTTGTTGACTGTTATCTGAAGCAACCCTGGCCTTATCAGTTTCCTTTCTCCTTCTTCATCCTAACATATTGGAGTTCTACGTCTCCTTCCATACAGTACTTCATAAGGATCCATTTGAATGCTCGAATGATACAAATTATTATAAGTAAATTCGATTAATGGCAAGTGTTCATCCCAAGCTCCTTTAAAATCCATCACACATGCCCTGAGCATTCCCTTAAGGGTCCGAATGGTTCTCTCAAATTGACCATCTATTTGGGGACGAAAATCCATGCTAAAATTCAACTTAGTCCCCAAAGCCTCTTGAAGGCTTCCCCAGATTCTCGAAGTAAGTCGAGGATCCCCGTCAGAAACTATAGAGTCAGGAATTCCATGCAATCTCATTATCTCATCAATATACTTCTTTGCTAGCACATGTAAAGAATCAGTCTGCTTAATTGCCAGAAAATGGGTTGGCTTCGTCAACCGATCAACAATGACCAATATAGCATCATGCTTCCTACTGGTCTTGGGCAAACCTATCAGAAAATCCATGGTCACCTGTTGCCAATTCCACTCAGGAATGGACAATGGCCTTAAATTGCCTGAAGGTGCCTGGTGTTTAGCCTTGACTTGCTGACACACTAGACATTTACTTGCATATTCCGCTACATCTCTCTTTATTCCTTTCCACTAGAAATGCTCTTTCAGATCTCTATACATCTTGGTGCTACCTGGGTGCATGGCATAAAATGCATTGTGTGCCTTATCCAGTATCTCATTCTTTACTTCCTTAACATTCGAAATACAAAGTCTGTTTCCAATAACCATAAGTCCATCATCCCTCACTACCACTTTAGATTTCTTGCCATTTTGAATTTCTTCTCAGAGCTTACTCAATTCTGCATCCTGTGCTTGTAGCTTCTTAACTTTTTCCTTAAATATCGGTCTCACTCTGGAATTAGCAAAATTACAATTTGGTTCCTCCTATATCAAGCTTATCCTAAGCTTAGCCATTTCTTCCAATAACGGCAAATAAATTGTTTGAACATGAAATATAGAGGATTTCCTACTCAAGGCATCCGCTACTACATTCGCCTTTCTTGGATAGTATTCAATCAACAGGTCATAATCCTTAAGCAATTCAATCCACCTTCTTTGTCTCAAATTCAGTTCTTTTTGGCTCATCAAATACTTGAAACTTTTATGATCTGTAAAAATCTTCATCTGAACCCCATACAAATAATGTTTCCAAATCTTCAGAGAAAAAATTACTGCTGCCAATTCCAGATCATGGGTCGGGTAATTCAGTTCATAAGGTTTTAGCTACTGTGAGGCACAAGCTATCACCTTGTCTTCTTGCATCAATGCGTAACCCAAACCTCCTTGAAGCATCACTGTAAACTATATAACCTTCATCTCCTATGGGCAAGGTCAGGATTGGAGCACTTGTCAATCTGTGCTTAAGCTCCTCAAAGCTGTTCTGACATTCATCACCCCAGATAAACTTCTGTTCTTTCTCAATAACTTATTCATTAGAGCAGCTATCATAGAATCCTTCCACAAACCTCCTATAATATCCTTCTAATCCCAGAAAACTCCTCACTTCAATTGATGTCTTCAGTGCATGCCAATTCACTACTACTTCAATTTTCTTTGGATCAACATGCACCCCATCTTTCAATATCACATGTCCCAGAAAAATTACTTTGTGAAGCCAGAATTCACATTTACTGAATTTGGCATAAAGTTCCTTCTCCCTCAATGTTTGCAATACTATCCTAAGATGCTCCTCATATTCCTCTTCACTCTTGGAATAAACTAGAATGCTATCAATAAACACTATGACAAACTGATCCAAATACTCTTTGAAGACCCTATTTATAAGATCCATAAATGCAGCCAGAGCATTGGTCAGTCCAAATGGCATGACTAGGAACTCGTAATGCCCATAACGAGTCTTAAAGGCTATCTTGCTTACATAAGACTCTTTAATTCTGAGCTGATCATAGCCCGCCTTTAGGTCAATCTTGGAAAAGACCCTTGCTCCTTGCAGCTGATCAAACAGATCATCAATCAGGGGCAGAGGAAAATTGTTCTTAATAGTCACCTTGTTGAGTCTCCGGTAATCAATGCATATGCGTCCTGTCCCATCCTTCTTCTTAACAAACAGAACTAGCGATTCCTATGGTGACGAACTCGATCTTATGTTCCCCTTATCTAACAGTTCTTTCAACAGCTCCTTCAGCTCAACTGGAGCTATCCTATAGGGTGGTATAGAAATAGATGCGGTTCTGGGAATCAAGTCAATGACAAACTCGATTTCCCTCACCGGTGGCAAACCAGATAAGTCTTTTGGAAACACATCAGGAAATTTTCTTACAACCAAAAAATCCTTAAACCTCCCTTCATTCACATCAACGTCCACAACATGCGCTAAGAAGGCTTCACACCCCTTTTTCATCATCCTGTCAACTAGCAAAGTCGATATAATTCTTGGTGATGATGTTTTCCTGTCCCCTTTGAAAATCACCTTGTCACCGTCGCCCAGATCAAATTCCACCTCCTTGAGGCTACAATCTAACTTCACATAATACTTCTCCATTGCATCCATTCCAAGTATAACATCTAAACCTTTTAAGTTTAAAGGTAGTAAGTCCACTACTAGTCTAGCACCATCGATGAAGAGCTCACGTTCTTTATACACTTGAATTATTATCACCTTTCTCCCTAAAGGAGTACTAAGAATCAAAGGACTATCCATGGGCACCAATTTAATATCATGCAAAATCATGCTTGTAGAAACAAATGAATGTGTGGAGCCAGAATCAATCAACACATATACTGTAGAGTTAAATAATTGAGTCATACTCGTGACAACTTTAGGTGCGGCTACAACTTCCTCTTTAGTCATGGCGAACACCCTTGCCTGAACCTGAGCCTGACCCCTTGGCCTTCCTGGAGGAACAACCTTCCTTGTGGCCCCAGAACTACCAACCTCAATGATTGGCCTGGTCCCTCTTGTTTTTGCTCTCCTTAGAGCTTACAACTGCGACCCCTCTTACCTTATTGCTTGGGGACAATCCTTGATCTTGGATCCCTTCTCTCCACATCGAAAATATGCTCCCAGTAGTTTAAAGCACTCTCCTTTGTGAAGTTTCCCACAATGCTCACATTGAGGGTTTGTATATCTTCTCCTCTCCATCTTTCCAGTGCCTGCCACATTTGAGACTTGCCCTAAAACTACTCTTACCTGCTTGTTCTTGCCAGGGCCATTACTTCCTACTTCACTCTGCGTATGGTAACTCCTTGTACTCCTCTCAGGCATTGGAGAACTCATTCCCTTCTTAGAAGATTGCTCTTGGTTCTTCCTCTTCTTGCTCACTTCATTATTTATATTTTCCAATTTTTCAGCCTGGAGAGTAGCATCTACCAGCTGTTGGTAGTCACAAAAATTGTGGATCAAGACTTTCTCCTTGATCCCTAAATGAAGTCATCCCTCAAACTTGCGGTGCTTATCCTCCTCATTGGCAACAACGTTGGTCACATACTGTGACAGTTGGTTGAACTTCAGCTCATATTTACTCATACTCATATCCCTCTGTATGAGATTCATAAACTCCCTAGCCTTCCCATGTACATAAACTCTGGAGAGGTACTTCTTCCTGAACACTTTGACAATTCATGATAACATCGGAGGCATAATCTGACTGTGGGGTACTGATTCCAATCAATGAAAAGCATCCCCCTATAGCAAGCTCACCGCATAATCTAGTTTCTCTTCATCAGAGCATTTTATCTGAGGTAGGACTCTTTCGGTCCTCTTCAACCATGCTTCATCCTCTTTGGGATTTGTATTCCTATTGAAATCTATAGCTCCATACTTGTGAAGCTTATAATACTGTCTAGTCCTCTCCACTGGAGTTTGCATTGGGACTTGAGACCCTTGGCCTATGGCATATGAGAAAGCCTAAGCAAAGGCCTAAAAGAACTGCAGATCCATGCTTGAAGCATCGGTGGAGGCACTTCTTGTTGCATACTAGGTGCCTCAGAATTCGAAGCAAAATGTGTTCCCTCATCTTATGGGACATAGGATTCATTCATGCTCCCTTGGCGAGACTTAGATCGAGTTAGAGCTCCTCGAGTTCTCCTTCGAGATGGCATTTTCACTCTTTCAATTTAAAACCATTGAAAATCTTTAGTTTATAAAAAATAATTTCAGATCATGTACAACAATTCGAAACATTGCAAGTTGTTTAAAACAATGCACATTCCTTTCATGTCTTAAACTACCCATTTCAATCCTAGGATACTCCTAAACCTAGTCGTACACCTAGACCAAAACCTAGGTGCTCTAATACTATAGCTTTTGGACCCTGCTTTCAGAGCCCAACATCAGAGTTATGAGAACGTGAGCCTAATACCTTGTAGTTTCTGGAGTCCAACAATTCAGAGTCATAAAGCGTGAGCGGGCTTCCTTGTAGGGTTATTTCAATGAATCCTCATTAGCCATCATCCCATAAGGGTGACGTGCCCACACCAGTTAACACTAAAACACAATTTGGCTTCTTCAAAATAATTGTAGCTCTCTGCCTCTTGTTTATTTTGAAACAAGAACCACCTCATTCGGAGCTCTATAGCTCAAGATATGCCTAAAAATCCAAGTACATTCATTACCTAGTTATGCTCTTCCAACCAATCCCTCATTTTCCTTACATCAATCTCTTTATAATCAACCACAAAAGCTATAAATTTTATTGAGAGATAGGAAAATGTGTCGGGAATCTATTGCTTCAAGAATCACTTAATTTGAACGTTGGTTTATGAAGTTATGGCCAAAAGAATCAACCATGCTTAGGTCCTCAATCACGTTGTACCTATCTCGAAACAATTAGCATAACTTTCACTAAAGATTTCAGATTAAGGTTTTCTTTGAATGGTTTCGAAGAGGACTTCCAGATCTACAACTTTTATGAGACTTAAAAGGCAAATTCTATCATCTAGAGGGTCCAAAATGGGACTATATGATAGGATCAGATGAACAGTGCACCAGACAAGATGATGTCATCAGAAGAAGCATCCTCATAAGACAACATTTCATCACCAGATGAAGCGCCTTCATAAGACGATACGTCCTCACCAGATGAAGCATCCTCATAAGACGACATGTCATCACTAGACGAAGCGTCTTTATAAGACAAAGCGTCCTAACAAGATGACATGTCATCACCAGACAAAACATCTTCATAAGACGATACATCCTCACCAGAAGAAGCGCCCTTATAAGATGAAACGTCCTCACAAGACAACACATCATCACCAGACGAAGCGTCTTCATAGGAAAACACGTCATCACAAGACAAAACGTCTTTATAAGATGATACATCCTCACTAAACTAAGTGTCCTCACAAAACAAAGCGCCCTCATAATATGACACATCATCACTAGATGAAGCGTCTTCATAAGACGATACGTCCTCTACTCCTGAGCATTTCCATTTATAAGGACCATAACTTTTGACTTCGATATCTAAAAATTTCATACCTTATAGCGTTGGAAAGCTAGAAAGACAAGATACAACTTCCATAAAGTCAACTTGCCAAATTCATCCTATATCAATCCAAATTTTTTCCCTAAAGTCATAACACAAATTTTTCCCTTATGGAAGACTTGAAATTTTGCACTATGCAAACTTGGAGTGTTCTGAGCATAACCATTCAGCTACCAAAATTATTTCATTAAACTCTCAAATCTTAACTCATTTATCTCATCACCTTCAACTACATCTGATTAGTTATAAATCTTATCTTCCTTTCCATAACATCTCACTTATACATACATATATATATTTATAAATATTAACGATTTATGTTCCAAAATCATCAACTCAAGTTGATTGGTTCTTCACGTATATTTAATTTCAACTCACATCATCCATGGACCATTCACACTTCATTAATATCAAAAGAATAAGGTTTTTACAATGCTTTAGTGGGCATTTTGAGCCACCTTACATCATAATCCAAAAATACCAACTTTACAAGAACAATAGTTCCTCAAAATGCGACTAAAGCCTTGTTTTACATGATCTAACTTCAAAAGAACAAAATTATGCAAATTGGAGTGATGCCTTGACTCTCAACTTGATCACTCTATATCTTGTTCATCGCCTATAGATGGGGAGGAATAGGGGTGAGCTTAAAGCTCGTGGGTAATAGTTTTATAATCGGTAACAAGCAAAAACCCTTGAAAACCCTTATGATCATAACAAATTTTTATGAAAATCCATACAACATAAATTTATCAACTTGCATAACTCAAACAATCATCAAACTTGACAACACATGTAAACACATAAACACATCATAATGGTTTGGGCAGATCCTTAAACATGACGAACTACACAATTCTACATAATGGTCCTGTGTAGTCGTAAACTTGAGAGAGTCCATAAAGGAGCTCTGTGCCAATAGTGGGTAGGCGGGAGAAGCCTTTAACTTAGTCAACGTGCATGTGACATTCTTGAATGGACTACACCAAACACATAACATGTAATTCAAGAATTGAAAACGTTGCCCGTATGACACATTTTTGGAAACTTGATTTCATACACTTATTATTCTTTCAAAAATCATTTCCATTTTTGTTTCATAGTTCATCCAAAAAATTCATACACACAACATGTAGCGCTTTCTCAAAGAATTTACAGAACCATGAATGCACATTTTAAAAGTAGTTGAAAACATTTATTTCTCTTTTCTTGAAAGAAAACATTGATGGCTTATTATTCAATTATAAAAATGTATCCCACCTTAGTTTACTTGCTTAAAAACTTGCTCAAGGATGTTTCTCCTCTTGCTCCTCTTGCCTCTCTTGCCTCCCTTCAACATTTACAAAATCCCATTCAAAAATGAATTCCAATTGGAAAACCCAAAGAACCATAAGCATGAGATTGAACCTAGAATACTTAAACCCATGCATTTTCTAAGCTTTTTGAACCAAAACCCTTCCAAAAATTCAAAAGATTTAACATAAGCTTACCTTGAATCTTCACCAAACAATGAATTTCTTAGCTCTAATGGAAACTCTAATCTTCCTCTTCCTTTTTCCCTTCTTGATCACTCTTAAAGTCTAAGAAAAATTGAAACCTAAATGACCTACCTTCTTTCTCTCTTTTTAATGCTCCTCTCTTCTCTTTTCTCATTCAAGTTTCTAGCCTCTTCTAAAATGCCAGACAACAAATTTTCTTTTCTAAAGCACAAGCCCACAATTCCTTTTTCCCATTTTGCCCCTCCTTCAATGCCTTAACACTTTATAACTTAATTGATATTCCAACAATGCCCTTTATGTAATCTTATCATCTTAACACTTTAATTCCCTTAACCTATATCATATTATCTTACTCGCATTAACATGCCAATTAATTTCAACACAAATTAATCTAGTAAGACCCCAAAATTAATCAAACCATGCTTATTCATCAAGAAAAAAATTCAGGGGCTAACATCTATGAATGGTCTTGATACATTATTTGGATTGTTTTATTATGATCATATTGATATAATGTTAAATGTATTCCATAATCGTTAAATTTGATGTTTTTTAGTAGCATCTAATGGTCTTGGATCGTTAGGAACAACATAACCTAGGTTAGATAACCCAAACGTGTGAGGTTACTACCTATATTGATCATTTTCCACTTCGTAATGTGGCTGCCAAATTGAATCTAGAGATCGTATCCTAGGTTATTCAGTAGCTAGATTTAATTAATGATCTTATCTTAATTAAATATAACCTAAGGGAAAATCGAGATTAGTAGAGCATATTGTTAGCCTCAGATCAATAGTCAGAAGAGAGGTGTGAAGATGTTAGGATGATGGGATATGTTTAATCATGTTTAGGTAGAGATTGACGCTAGAACCGAACCTTACTTATAAACGACAATATAATCATTTTCGATTGCTTGCTTTAATTTGTTCTTGATAGTTTCCTTTTATTTTATTTTTCTTGCATCAATTAATTTTGTTATGAAAATTAACCGAACATTTCCTATAAATTTGATCCCAACTCGCCACAACTACTAATTTTAGTATGTAGAGTTATGTAAATTTGTAGTGCACTCGACATGGACTGTCAAAACAACTATTCAATGAAATATATTTAATTGTGTGTAGATCGAAATTGAACCAATAACTGAGTCCCTAACAAATTCATCAGTTTTAGAATGCTTTCTTTAATTTGTTTTCATTAGTTTAGTTTGATTTTAATTTCTTATTTGAAAACCAAATTAAACCCCCCATAACCTAAACATCAATTCTTTTCATAACAAAAGCTAACCGAACACTCTTTAAGGGATCGACCTTGACTCACCACTATTATAGTTGTAGGTTTGGTTATTTTGAGTAATGTTACGACGTGTTATGTCAAAGATTGAATTTCCAATGATTATTCTTCTGAGTGAACATTCTTGATTGTTATATTGCTAGAACTTGTTTAGGTATGCATTTCAAAATAACATGAAAATTACGATTGAGCATCAAAATGATTAAGGCAACTAGGTTTAACCATTTAACTTAAAAGGTCGACCTTTTATACTTCTTTATTTAGCCAATTTTGAGCCTTTTTCCTATATTCTTTCTTTTACACAATATTATAAGCCATAAATCATTTTATCATTTTCTCTCAATTTATTTGACATTCCTTTAGGAATATGAGCATTTAAGGAATTTAGTGAATGAGACATTATGTAAATTAAAATGTGGGGTTAAATTGGTTATTTGTGTTGTTTAGGGCTCAATTTTCTTTTGAATGGAGTACCTTTATTACAATTGTGAGTCTTTTCTTGTTAAATAAAAAAAAGTATCAAAGAAAAGAAGGATGTTGTTCCACATGGCTAGGTGACAATGAGCTTGGTTTTTGCAATAATGTTTCGAAAAAAAGAAAAAGAGAAAAATGAATAAATAAAAACAAGAAAGAAAATAATACAAGAGGGGATCGATCCTTAAATTGAAAGGTACTATAGGAAATGGTGGAGATGATTGAAAAATTGTGTTTGCGATTTGTGAGGTAGTGGTTATGCTTAATTGCTTGATTCTTATAATTGCTCTTGTACTTAATTAGTAACTCCCTTTTCAAAATGACAAACCTTTACCCTAGCCCCATTATAACCAAATGAAAAGACCTTTTGATTGGTGCTTGATTGTTAAGTGATGGAGATTTGCTAAATAAGCAAGCTTATGGAGATATACCTTCATTGAATGTAAATAGTGTAAACACTTCCATGATCAAACAATTCAGAGATGCTGTGAGGAAGAGACATTTTTGGGTACGCATGGAAGAAATATTAGATTGCGTTAGTATAAGTTTTGTTGGATTTGAGAATAATTATGGAAATTATTGAAAGGTTCGTCTTGATTTTATATAATAATTTTTGAACTTGATAAAACTATTTCTTATATTTTCTAATATGTTTGTTCAAGATTGTTGTTAGGTGTTTGTGTTTAGGTTGAGCTTTAAGTAACTGAGGAGAAGACTCCAAAAAGGTCAAAGAATATTTAGAGGACATCTCAAGATTTCAAGGAAGACCAGATTTGTAGCTATTCGAAGTCGTTTAGACCAGCAATCATTTGTTCAAAGTAAAAACTTACTTTAGCAAAATTGGCAGTCTGACATTAGAGCTTTACATGGACATATTTGAGGCTTATAAGATGCAGATGAGGTGATTCAAAAGATCAAATTCAAGCCAACATCCTGAGCCATAATTCCTATGCAAAACTTGATGCCAAAAAGTGTTGTTTTGAGGGGCTAAAAAGGTTAAGGATGAGATACAAAATCTATCCTGGCCTATTCTGACCTTCCTTTGGCTTTTGGTCCATAACTTTAGCTATAGGGCTTTTTTTAAAGTAAAAGAGGATCCATTGGAAAGCTGGGAGGCAGACTAAATCTTATATGAAGAGATTGTGACATAAAGAGGATGACATTAAGGTTAGAAAGAAGAGAGAAGTATTAGGACAGAAAGAGAGCTACAAAGAGAGAATCAATGGATCTAAGTTTAAGAAGTAAGGCTTGAAATTGGATCGAAGTGTAAACCCTAGGCTATCTTTGAAAGGTTTATATCAATTTTGTGAAATTCATTCTATTGTTTAATTTCATAATTTCACAACCTCTATACGTTTTTAAATTTGATCCTTTAATTTCTTGCTTTTAATCAAGTTATTATAGTTAATAACTTCTCTGTGAGACGACCTTGCGGCTTCCATCATATACTACAACAACCTCGTATACTTATGGGTGACGTGTTTAGGTAATGTTAAGTAGAACACAATAGTTGCCTACTAAATTAGAAAGACATTCTTGTAATAAATGTGTACCTTAATAATGTTGACTCTTACTTACCCTTAAAATGTTACTTTTTCTTACTTATTTTAACTTATAATTGTCTTAAAATTTCATTTTCCTTTTAAACTTTAGACTTCTTAATTCAAACCCTAATATTAAAATTCTTAGAATACGTTCATATTTTATTTTATTAGTCCATGTAAAACTATCAGCCTATCATATGATCTTTAATCAACCATATTATGGATCCATAACAATTAGGTGGATAAAATAAAGAGTTTCTTTTATGATATTGATCTCACATTTTGCCAATAAATTTACATCATTTTCAATAACAAATGCTTGAATATAAAACTATTAATTTTTATTATTAAATAAAATAAATAAATAAAGCATATTTTATTATTGATCTCACATTTTTCCAAGCTAATAATTACAATGTATTGTGATCTTATCTAATATCTTACCAATGTATTTAATCAAGGTAGTAGCATTTTGGGGAATTTTGAAACACTAGATCGATTTCTTGTAACATACCACACCCATAGGGTATATTCTCAAAAGCATAAGAGAATATTAGGGATATATTCTACGAACATGATATGTTAGCAAGCAGTTCAGAAAGATTTTCCACCTTACACACAATATCATATAGCACAGAGGCATTTTAATTAACAAATTGCCAGAGTTCGACCTAAATTTCAGAACTTTCCTACTTTCAACCTGTGTGGAAACATTTCAAAGAAGATTAACTTTCCTCTTTAATGATCTCAGTAAAGATGTATAGAAAAACATTTCTATTGTCCCATTTATCAATTCTCATATTCATAGTCATTTCCAGTATTTGATAACAAATAATTCATATAAATTTTTATTATATTACTATCAAACATGTACATCAGGCAATAATTTAGTGTCAACACAAATATACATATATCTTAAACATTAGTATATAGAAATAAAACATACTAAGCTATATATATCAGTTTCAAAGTTATTAACACACAATATACAATTTAGCAATGTGTTATGATATGTAGATGTAAAACTACTACTAGACTCTGCAATTTCAACTGATTGTTCCTTTGAGCCATGACTTCCAATACGTAGGAGTTATATTCTAACTAACTCTAAACCTCTCCTGAACCTGAAAAAAACATTACAATTTTGATGAATTTTGCGAACTCAATCAGTGAACCATCATCGATGCACTAATTAAACCATATCACATAGGACCGAAATCCACATACCACATAACCAATAATATCATGTTACATTTCAATAACACACATCAACTTAGGCGGAACTCAAGAAAATCATATCACATTTAAAAAATATATTAAATTGTATTTTAAAATCACAATTCAATTTAATCAAACATGTATATGAAAATGAAAATATGCTTTCATTCTTATTTCTTTGTACTGTGATCAAATATGCCAATTCACGCCCTAGGTTTTAAACAAATTTCTGCTAGCCAGCTTAACGAGCATTAAGCCTTAAGTTCTTATTACGAGCCTTAGGCCCTGATTACGAGCTTTTCGCACTCAATGTCTACGTATTGGTCATTTTGATCACAAATCCCATTATCTCATCATGAATGCCAAATGCAAGTATATAAATCATCTCATATATCATTTTCTTCTCTCAGTAACTGATTGTCCAAAATTCACAATCAATTCTCAGTAACTGATTGTCCAAAATTCACAATCAATTCAATTCAAATAAGCATTTCACAATTATTAATGTAGTTAGCAATTAACAATAAAATAAAAAACACTTCCATATAGAATCCCGAATATCAAACTCCTTAGACCAACAATGTTCGGAATTGTAACAATCATATAAGCAACAATTCAATAACTGACATTTAACTAAAAATAAATCAACCATAATGAAAAACATCTATACTAACTCACAAAACACTCCAACGAGTTATTGCCTCAATGTCCCGACAATATATAGGTATGGATAATCACTATGAGAACCGATTAGACATGCATATGAACATCGGTCACTGATAACATGTATGCATTCCTAATGTTCCTTTATGAACAAGCTGCCCTCTTTTAATCATAACTCTCTCTACAAAAACCTAAATACCATGATTCTTGTGCCTCTTGAAACTAGACTTCATTATTCTTAATATATTTAAAAATTATGTGAACATAATATCCCCTTAGAATACAACCCCCATCCAAATTCTGTCTTATTTTTTGTAAGAAATAGGCTGGCAACCAATGCTCAAACAACAATAAATCATTATCCAAACATCTTCTAGCCAAACCATTTCATAAAAGCATTAATAAGACATCAATAATCATTTTTCACATTTTATAATTTGACTAATTTGGGCTTTAAAGCCCTAAAAATTAGGAAATAATAAAAGGTTCGTGTATAGGGGTCTATCACAAGTAGTATTAGGGAAACAAGCATAACTCAAGCTATAATCAATATTTTATTAAGGCACTTTAGCAAAGGTCAAGATAAGACCTATATCTACAACTTTCGTTTTTTGAGTTTCTACAAATGCGTGCTTGAAAGGTATGTAAAACATGTCAAAAGGGGGAGTATGAAATTAAAACCAAGATTTCAACTTACCTTGATGACTTCTTTCTCCTTTTCTCTTCCCCTTTTTTCTTCCCTTCTCTCTCTTGTTTTTTTTTCTCTCTTCTAACCTCACGGTAGACCCTCACTCTCCCTTATGTTTCCTTTTATATCTATGTTCTCTAGAAAGTTCAAAGAAAGTCAAACTAATCCACGTGTCACCATTTCATTGGTCTATGTGTCACCATTCTATTGGTCCATGTATTATTCTTTTATTAGTCCATATATTACTAACCTTAGGCTCTACATGTCACTTACTTAAGCCTCCATATGTCATTACTTGTGAGGCTACATATATCACTATTTGTAAAGCTACACGTGTCACCATTCTAAAGCTCCATATGTCACAAGTCTAAAGTGTCATTTCTCACAAATTTAAAGGGCCACTTGTCACAAATATAAAGTGTCACTTGTCTCCAATCATACCATTTAGGAATTATACTAAGTCAATTTACACATTGACTCCTCAAACTTCCGATTTTTAATAATTAACTCCAAATCACTAACTTAAATCCATCAATTTCTAATTTAATTCTAATTCATCAAAATCATATCCAAGCATCCCATAATATGTCAATTAGCACATAAAACATTTGTCACTTATTTCTCATATTTATAAATAATAATCTATGTATGTGTATGCTAATCTCATACATGTATATAGAATAACAAATTTCGTATCCTAACTCACCAAATTAATCATCTAGTGATATAACTTATTTTATTTAATGCAATATGCATGAGCTTAATCTTCTAAACCTTCTAACCCTCAACCATTTAGGAGACAGGATATGATATTTATCTTTGATATAGTAAGCATTAACCCATTTAACCTACTAGGATTGCCTGTCTTGAATCAATCTCCACACTTTCTTGGTGAGCATTATTTGGTTCAGTAATTTGGCTGTCATTAAACCAAGTCCTCCTTATCTGTAAGGTAAACATGCATCACTCCATTTTATTTTATTAGCCTTTGAGTTAAGATTGCATCCAAACCAGAAGATTCTTTTGTAGATCCTATCAATCTACTTGTGGATGTATTTAGGGGTTACAAGATGGGATCCCCAATGAACAATAATAGAGGAGAGAACATAATTAATTAATCGAGCCCTGCTTATTATGGAGAGTTCTTTATAACCCTAGCTATTGATCTTGTTGAGGATTTTATCAACCAAACATTTGTAATCACAAGAAGATGAATTAGCTAATGATAGGAACTCCAAGATAAGTCATTAGAAGTTCTTGACTTTTGAATCCATAAATTGATGCAAGAATGGAAGCAACTATGGAAGCACTCTTAGAGATGAATAATGCACTCTTGTTGTAGTTAATGGTAAGACCTGACATCTTGTTAAACATCTTTAAGAGCATTGGAGAGTGAAGCTATTGAATTGCAATATGCTTTAGAAAAAAATGAAAAAATCATTAGAAAAATTCAAGTTGATTAGCTTAAGCTTTTTTGGATTTGCCATGGAATTCGAATATATGATCTCTTTCTATCCCCCTAAGCAAAAGCTTATTAAGCACCTCCATTGTTAGTGAGAATAGGTAAGAGGAAATAGGATCCTCTTGCTTGATTTCTCCTGCATATTTGATAGTCTTAGAAGGTTCCCCGTTCGCTAAGCTTTGAAAGTCACGGTGATTATACATTAAGGAATCCAAGTGATACTTTTTGTAGGAAAGTTAAAAGCATGCAGAATGTTACAGCCCATTTGGAAAGGGCTAAATTGAATTCAATTCAGCTGTTTGGAAACATAAAAATTGGATGAATTCAATTCATGCATTTATTGAAACACATAATTGAATTCAATTCAGCTGATTGGAAACATAAAAATTGAATGAATTCAATTCATGCATGTATTGAAACACATCTTCTTTATAAATTGAATTCACTCTTCTAAGTGTAGGAATTCAATTACATTGAAGCCTGAGGTAGTGTTTTGCTCTTTTGCTCTTTTATTCTTTGGACTACTTCACTTCTCACTCTCTTGTGCTTCACTTGATTGGATTCCAAAGATTATTAATTAAATTATTAATAATAATTAATTAACAACAATATAATTAATTAAAATATAATTCATTTATTAATTAAAATATTGTAATTAAT
>JANSVA010000009.1:4392691-4412090 GCA_025504915.1 Erythroxylum reticulatum | reverse complement strand
TTTGGATCAATAATTTCACCAGTATTCCTAAGCATCATAATTTAAAATGTGAATGGTGATAACCATCCCTTAAATATTGTGACTTTTATTTTCTTGGTAGATTTTCAAGGAAAAAGACCTAGGAGAACTGTTTTATTTGTTCATATTTGTTTGTCCAAGAAGAAGTAATTAAATGAATGACCCTTTAGTTTTGTATATCAAATTTGGAATCTAATGAATAATAAAAGGTTTACTTATGCCAGGGATGAGCTTACAGAAAATGGTTTTCATGATCGAAGTGGTCCCTGGAATGATCAGGTAATAGTTAACAGTTGAATTTTGATAGCTGAATTTTAATAGCTCTAAAACTTTTTTCCCACAGGGTCTATGCCTTGTAGACTGGGGTAGGGGAATAGATCTGAATCTCTTTTCTAGCGAAGTAGAGTTTGAAGGAGATTGCAGAACTTCTGGTTTCCGTTGTGTTGAAATGCAAGAGAAGAAGCCCTGGAAAGTTCAGGCCAGTATGTAGTTGGTGTGGCTATTATGAACTTCAGAAGCTCATCTAAATTCGCAACTCATTAGTCATTTGTTGAATTCAATCAGGTGGATACATATGGCTTGTGTGTCGCTGTACATATGATGCTGCATAATTCTTACATGGGAATTGACAGAAAGGCTACATCGGATGGTGGTTACGTTTATTTGCCGAAAGCATCCTTCAGAAGGTAATCACATTTACCTGAACGCGTATGGCTACATATATGAACGTTATTGTAATCCGTGGAAGGATGTTTTCTATATTCTTTTGTGTACAACGAAGAGTCATTTAGATGGTATTGTAATCTTGTAGTTTCATCTCAGATTATCGTGGTTTTTTTTTTTTTTTCTGTTTTTGCTTATTGATTCAAATTACTTGGTTACAATTGCCTCAGATATTGGAATGTCGAACTGTGGAGGAGTCTCTTTATTACGCTTCTTAACAATAGCCATGGATGTGACAAGAATCTGTTGCAGCACCTAAGGGAATCCTTCCAGCGTTACTTGTGTTCTAACCCTCAGCTCCTAAAGAAACTAAAAGACTTGCTCACAAAGCAAAGGCTTTCCTTGTGTTCTGCTTAGCGTGTTCATGATCAGTGTTTTCCAGAATCTTTACAATCGTCCTGGATCTGAGTGTTAAATGCGTAGAAAGTGTAGTATGGCGAGACGCATTTTCTAAAAGATAAAATATTACATCCTTGGAACATATTTACAACTCTTCTTGACTACTCAAACTGTTATCCTGCTGACGGCTGGTTTGAGACATGCATAAGAGAACTTAGAATCTTGAAACATGATCGTATATTTTGACCTAGGTGTTTTAAAATGTTTCCTTTAAATATGTAAACTCGGCTCTTAGCTCTCGTTTAAACTGAGCATCCACAGCTTTGTTCCCATGACCCTGTCTTCTGGTTCTGTTGTGAAGTATGTGTCCATTGTACATACTTCTGGCTTTTGTAGTTCAAGTCGCATTAATGCCTCTGCAGGACATCCGTGTCTTTTTGGCTTATTAGATCTGTGCTGCTAGTGTAATCTTGCTTGCATTGGATTCCGTCCCAGTTGGAGATGAACCACTAAACGAACTTAATATCACTATTAGTTAGATACTTCTTTTACCTAAATATGGCACAAGATTACATAATTAATTTATGCTTTTAGAATTTAAAAAAAAACAAAACATTATTTCAAAAAGCACTCGTATCCTTAAACAAGTCACAAATCAAAATTCAAACGGATAGTATGTAATACTAAAAGCTATAACACTCGTGTAAATTGGTCAATACTTGCTATTTGGCAATCTCCGTTATAGCAAAATCTCCGCTATGTTTCATTGCTTCTTTGTCTTTTTGGTTCTAAAATGGCCATTTGAAGGAAATCTGAAAGGAAGAACAAGGGTAATAACCTGAACTCTTCAATTCCAATTTGATGATTATACGTTTTTGAAATGTTAGAAGGTTCAATTGTTCTAAGAAACAAGAAAGTTTGCAAGACCATATACTTGACATTAAGCCTCTGGTAATTGGTTTGCTAGAAAGAAAGCTAGAGAAGAATAGTTGTAATCTCTTGAATTTCCTTTAAAGTCACCAGAAAATAATTACCAACCATGATGCACACTATAATGACAGAATTGTCATAATTTTGTTCCAAATAAAGTTGGTATTCAACACTTTATTACCACTAACCATTTGATCCATTTGTTAGTAAGTCTTTTGAGGGAAAGGATTAGTTTCCAAGTAACCTTTGTTTATGCTTTCGTTCTTGTTTTCTAAAGAAGCTCTTTATAGGATAAGGAGACAAAGATTTGACCTAACTTTAGTTCCCTTTGGTTAATTCTTATTGACTTCAACAACATCGTGCATCAATCTAAGTTGAAGCAAATGCACACATTAAAAATTTATCAAATGATCTCAGAGATTGTGTGGGCCAGCTACAAGTAACTGATCTCATATAGAGAGACAATTCTATACCTAGAATAATAAGTACAAGGAATATTGTTCCATAGGATTAAAAAAATAGATAGAACACTTATCAATGGCCAATGGCTCAACACTTTTCAAGGGAGAAAAGATATTTTCAACTTTCTCTAATGTCTAATCATTCTCCCAATCAAATTCATGATCTAACCTTAAATTATCTAAGGAGAACTCCTTTTCATTTTTAATAGTTATTTGGCTAAGATGAAGGGTCTGGAAATGCTTTCAAATCCTTTATTTGTATCAAAAAACTTCATATGGTTAAGAAAGAGCTAAACAAGCTTAATTGCAAGAGATATGGGGACATAAATTGAGTAGTGTCTACTACTAAAGCCTCTTTATACAGGGTTGAGAAGTTGAGAGAATAGTCATTTCTAATTACACAAAAGCTTTGGAAGTTAACTCTTTAATCCTTAATCAAAGACTAAGGATTCAATGGTTATTTGAGGGTGATAGAAATACTGCATTCTTTTATAAGACTATCCTCTAGAAGAAAAATTCTAATAAAATTGTCTCAAATCAAAATTCAATTTTCAACATGGTTCAATCTCAAAAGGATTTATTAGGAATAGCTTAATGATTACTTTCCCAACTAGTTAGGCATTGTTTCTTCATGCTCTTCTTCTCTACTAATTATTAGGTCCCTTATTTTTAAAACTTTCTTTGATTATGATGCTTTAATGTTCCCTTGCCTTTCAATGAAAGCCTTGTTTAATCTTTAGAACTAATAAAGCATGCGGCTTTGATGGTCTCAATGCTTTCTTCTTTTAGAAGTTGTGGAGATTTATTAAGTATTTTGTAATTGATGTAGTTCTTTAACTTCTTTTTTTTTTTCACTTGGAGAGGTTAACAAGAATTTTATAAATCTTGTCCTTAACTTTCTGATAGTGTATGCAGTGTGAAACAACATCAAATGAATTCTGGAAAAAGATTAGGAAAGTTTGGAGCAATTCAGTGATCCAACATGTTTGGAATGTGGGACGGATTTCTTGGAAGATGGGTCTGGAATTTGGGGTTATGATCTTAATGAAAGTTGTAGGCCTGTGTGTCTAGTTTCTGGAAAGGTATTGTTCTTTGAAATGGATGAGTGGTTTGAGAGTTATGCCATTTTTATTGGAAGATGGTCTGGTTGGGAACTGAAATGGAAACTGTTTTGGAAATGAGAAATTTTGGATGGGTTGCATTAGGATTATGGAAAAGAGATCAGAATGACAGTTGTAGAGGAGATGATGATGAACAATTTTGTTTTGATCAGAAGTTGAATTGGTGAGTGGTTTTTAAGATAACTAGAATGGACAGAAGGTGATGCTAGGTGGCAAGATGGAGCATATCAAAATATCAATTGATATGTTTTATAAAATTATCAAACCCAATTGATTGTTTTTGGAAAACAAAAACCGAACAGAAAATTCTGCCAAAGAAGATAAACTCACGTTGGAATTCAATATCTAATATATCTTTGTTATATTTCCAGCTAGTTATTTATAGACAAGAAAGGCACAAGGCAACCTCCTCATATCCCAGACATGCGTTATAAGCCATCAAAATAGAAAATTAAATTCAATGGCAATTAAATATTAACTCTATTTATGAAAAATAACTTAAATAGAAAATTAAAAGTCATTGCAAGCTAAACATTACAAAGTCACAAAGTTAATAACTCAACAATATCATATTTTTCAAGAGATGTTGGCCAGCTTCCTTCTTGATGTTATGGGCTTTCTTTGCGTTGTGTTCACTCTTCCTAAACGCAAGCTTTGACTTCACAAAAAGGCTTTAGTAACGGTTGGAATTGTAGAAAATTGTTGAGTCCAAATTCCTCTTCTCCAAATGTTATAGCCGTGGGATGTGGAGGCTCTCCTAGGCCCATTGGTTCTTTGTCTTCTATTGTTTGTTGGATGGTCCTCCATCATCCTCTCCCTCTTGAGAGGTCGTGTCATCATCATTATTTAGATTTCAACTTGTGTCCTTATATAGTTTCAAATCACTCACATTGAAAGTGTTGGAAATGTTGTAGGGACTTGGCAACTCAATTTTGTAGGCATTGCTATTGACTTTCTTCAACACTTTGAAGGGTCCATCGGCCTTGACATCTAGCTTTGTCTTCCCTGCTTTTGGAAACCTATTGACCGCGCGTCATCACGCTAGTCAAAATAAAATAACTAGACTACTACTATAATAGTGGCAAGTCTAGGTCGATCCCACAGAGAGTGTACATAAAGTTTATGAAATGAAATTAACCAGTGTTTAGGAAAAAAAAGAGGGTTTTGGATTTTTAAAGAAGAAAATAAAAAAACTAACTAATAGAAACAAATTAAAGAAAACATGCAAAAAATGATAAAAGTGGGGAATTAAGTAGGAACCCGATTCTTTGGTTCAATCTTGATCTACACCCTGACTAAGCATATTTTATTAATTGGTTGTTCTTTAACCTTTCCTAGCAACTATTAATTGTGGATTAAAAATTAACCCGAGTTTTCTCTTAGGTTTTGTTTAATCAAGATACGATCGTTAATTAAACCAAACCACCAAACAACCTAGGATACGATTTCTAAATTTAATTAGGCAGTAACATTACGAATTAAGAAAACCGATTAATTAAGGCAACAACCATATACAATGCGTCATTTATCCTAGGTCATGTTATCCTTAATGATTACGAATCATTAGTTGGCACATATGAATTTCAACATAACAATTACGAATTATATCGAAATTCTAGCAATAAGTTTGCAATTCATAATTAAATGAAAGTATTAAAATCATCAATTCACAATATCCAACGGGTTCATACACAAATAATTAAACTATAACAAAAATCTGATTATTCATACACACCTAATTCAATTAAAATAAGATAACACAGTCAATTTCTAATGAGAAAAAGAAACAACAAAATAATTAAAAAAATACTTAACCCAAGTTATCGGTGTCGATGTCACCTCCGTACTAATGTCGAAGTGTTTAGCCCTTCGTAATCTTTTCTAAAAAATTACTTCAGCCCCTATTTTAATTCCTAATTAGAAATCCCTTAATTTCTTCGTCACTGCTGCAGCTGTTCACGCATGTCCTTGTGCTTCTCTTCACTTCTGCTCCTATCACTGTTCTTAGATTAGACAAATAAACTTGGTGATTATCTGTTCACTGCTCCCAATCTCACAAGCACGCACGCAGCTCTCCAACATCTCCAGCTGCACCAAGCCGCACTCCTAGTTTGCTTCACACCTGCACCCAAGCCGCTAGCCACCCTCCAGCCAAGTCGAAGCCGAAGCTGCCAGCCGTGGCCCTGTAGCCTGCGCCTGTGCCTATTTTTCCTCCCCACTGTAGCTTATTGACGGGACAATTAAGTTGCTCCCCCTTTAAAACCTCATGCCCTGGGTCACACTGCTTAAACGCAGCGTTGCTGCATTTTGAGCAAAACGCACAAGATTCTGCGTTGTGCGCCCCCGTTTTGCTGCTGCCCTCTTCTGCTTTCCATGCTATGCCTCTTGTTTACGCCCAGCGTTAAACGCAGCGTTATACAAAACGCACAGCAACAGTAAACACCCTTTTCTTGCTTTTTTTTTTTCAGCTAGTTACATTTAAAAATTTTCTTCTTCTTTGTCTTCTATTTTTCTTCTTTTAATTTTCTTTGTCCACTCCATAAAGACAAACGAATATTAATCTTCGGAAAATATCCCAAATAGGGTATTTTTGGCTCACTTTAATTTCTTTACTTCTAAATTATACCTAAAATCATGTATGAATTAAAGTGAGTATCTTAATCATTTTTGTATCATTAATCGCTAAGTGTAAATAATTAAATATATCAACAATTAAACACATATCAATTTTCCCTACATTTAGCTTTTGTCCGTTCTCAGGAAAAACATTCAAATTAAGTTCAAAGACTCGAAACATTTACTCAATTCCCATATTTTCCCAAACAATATAATCATAACCAAAGATGAGTGACTTTCAAAAATCATAGCAAGAAATTAACATTCCAAGTATTTAATCATGATCAATCAACATTCATCATCTTTAAAAACTGAGGAATCTAATGGTAGACTCAGAAAATGTATTTAACTAAAATATATCCATGGCATACTCAACACCATTTATGATTATGACAATCTACAACTTTGCATATCATTTCATTTCTCCACCACTAATGTTCACATGCAAAATCATGAATAAAAGGACTTTTCAAGGTTGTAATGTAGACAAAGGTAAGGTGAGATATATTTGAGCCAAGATGCGAGCCATCAAAGCTAGTGAAACAAAAGTAACACTCAATAAAAAACTGGGTACCATCAGTTATGATGAATGTAACATTTACATTTCACAACCCCATTCAGCTCTCACACACAAACAACATGAAGCACATATCAATCCGAAGGAATCATTCATACAATTTATACCAATGAAATCACAAGAGTGAACCTTCTAAGTCAACCTCTACCTCAAATTTAACATGCTCACACATCCATTACAATTCTAGGAAGATACATAAACCATAAACAACTTTTCAACACATATGCAATTCCTACTTGATACATTTATTTAACCAATTTTTTTCATTCTATTTTTTCTTTCTTTTTCATTTTCTTTTCTTTTCTTTCTTTCTTTTCTATTTTTTTTTCTTTTCTTTCTTTTCCTTACAAAAATTAAAATAAACTACATCAACATGGGAATTTCAGTTATAAGACATAAAAAAACATCCAAACATTATAACTAACCCTCGCATATGTACACCCTCACATTTAGAATTTTGTATATCCACAAACTCAACAATCACAAATGTTCCACTAGTTTTATGACTTAGGTAGGACATTTGGATAAGTTTAAAAGCATAAAATGTGGTTTATACAAAAAGAAAGGCTAAAGTTCAAAGGAGTTTATCAAGGGAAAAATCATGTCAATAAGATAGGTTATTTGGCCAATATAGTTTATGATAAACAAAAAATGCCTAATCACATCCATGTTAATGCATGTGATAAAAATGTGGTCTCGAACATAAATTCAACGCAAAATTGGGATGTATAAGTCATGAAGGTCACACGTTATCAAAAGACAATGAGACTGATATGGATGTGTCAGTTAAATAAGGTTCAAAATTTCACCAGCTTTGTTTACCATTAGCCACTACTCTTCTAAAGATAATGCATATCGACCAATCACAAGAGTAAAAGTGCATGCTAAAGCTGCTATGAAATTCTCTAGTCAATCTACACTTTAATCATGATTATATAATCCCAGAAGTAATAACAAAAGAGAAAATGTTTATTTTGTTTGTTTTTTTCTTTCTCTCATTTTGATTGAAAATTTTAAAAAAGTAAAACAAAAAAATTCAAAAACACATATGCATATAAAAAGGTAATGCGGAAATGTAAAGGAAAAGAAATTTACTTTCCTTAGGTTGCCTCCCAAGAAGTGCCTTTGTTTAGGGTTGTTAGCTCGACTCCTTCTTCTCCTCACGTGACAAAATTGTGATCTTCGAGTGTCACATGCAGCTCCTCCACGCAAGGTAGTTCCGGATAGGGCCTTAGTTGATCATTATCCTCCCTCAGCATCTTCCCTATCCTCAGCTCCTCAATCCCGACCGAGTCCATACACTTCGGAAATATTTGGAATTTCTCTTCACCTTTTTCTTTATCATTTAACTCCTCCAATATGTTATGTAAAGGTAAAGAATTAGTTAAAAAAATAATCATGGACTCAGCACTTACCTCCGAGCCAAAAGATATGTCCTTAAACACCAAGTTTATTTATCCAATCTAAGCACAGTGATAGGAGCAGAAGTGAAGAGAGGCACAAGGATATACGTGAAGAGTTGCAGCAGTGGCGAAGAAATTAAGGGATTTCTAGTTAGGGATTAAAATAAGGGCTGAAGTAATTTTTCAGGAAAGATTATGAAGGGCTAAACACTTCGATGCCAGTTCGGAGGTGACATCGAATCTGACAACCCGGGTTAAGTAATTTTTAATTATTTTGTTGTTTCTTTCTCTCATTAGGAATTGAGTGTGTTATCCTATTTTAATTGAATTGGGTTTTGTGTATGGATAATTAGATTTTCGTTATTGTTCGGTTATTTGTGTATGCACCCATTAGGTATTGTGAATTGATAATTTTAATCCATTCATTGAATTGTTAATTGCAAACCCATTGTCAGAATTTCGATATAACCCGTAATTGTTATGTTGAAATTCATGTGTAGTGACTGATGATTCGTAATCATTAGGGATAACATGACCTTTGTTAAATGACGCATCGTATGTGGTCATTGCCTTGATTAATTGATTTTCCTAATTCGTAATGCTACTGCCCAATTAAATCTAGAGATCGTTTCCTAGGTTGTTTGGTGGTTAGGTTTAATTAACGATCATATCTTGATTAAACAAAACCTAAAGGAAACTCGGGTTAATTTTTAACCCACGATTAATAGTTGATAGGAGAGGTTAAAGAACAACAAATTAATAAAATATGCTTAGTTAGGGCGTAGGTCGAGATTGAACCAAAAAACCATGTCCCTACCGAATTCCCCACTTTTATCATTTTTTGCATGTTTTCTTTAATTTGTTTCTATTAGTTAGTTTTTCTATTTTCTTCTTTTAAAATCTAAAACCCCCTTTTTTTCCTAAACACCGGTTAATTTCATTTTATAAACTTTACACACTCTCTCTGTGGGATCGACCTAGACTCACCACTGCTAGAGTAGTAGTTTAGTTATTTTATTTTGACTAATGTAATGACATGCAATCACCTATCTTTTCTTAAGTATACCTATATAAGATCTCCTTCCTTGAACTCAACCGCCTTCTTGAGGTTGGCTTGCTTTTTGTATGCTTCATTGTGCTTCCTAATGTTTTCCTTGACCAACTCATGGATTCTCACAATCTCTTTAGCTCTCATCTAGGCTTTGGCACTCACCATTGGGTTGTTTGACATAATTGGGCTTAAGCTGATCATTGTTAAAGGGTTGTTTCCGTATACACACTTAAATGGGGACATGTTTATGGTTTTGTTTTTGGAAAAATTATATGAAAACTCCACGTGAGGCAAGAGGGCATCCCATTTTTTGGTTTTCCCTTCAGAAGGCTTCTCAAAATTCCCCCAAAAGACCAAATAACAGCCTTACTTTGCTCGTCGGTTTGTGGATGGAAGGAAGTACTAAATTTTAATTGTGTTCCCAATCTCCCCCATAAACGTCCCAAAAAATGAGTCAAGAATTTCACATCTCTATCACTTACAATACTCCTTGGAATCCCATGTAGTTTCACAATTTTAGAAAAGTAAAGATACATTACATGTTAGGCATCATTAGTTTTTGAGTAAGGAATGAAATGAGTCATTTTAGAAAATCTATCAACAACAACCATTATGTTATCAAAATCTTTTTGTGTTCTCGGCAAGCCAATGACAAAATCAACGCTTACATCCTCCCATGGGCTATTTGGTATGGGTAATGGTGTGTATGGACCGTGGGCTTGGCTAGTTATTTTGGCCTTGACATATATGTTACAAGCACTCACCAATCTCACAACATCCCTAAACATTTTTGGCCAAAAGAAGTTGGAATGGGCTAAGGCATATGTTTTGTCTCTCCCAAAATGACTAGCTAACCCTCCCCCATAGACCTCTCTCAAGATTGCCTCTCTCAAAGAGCATTTTGGAATGCAACAAAAACCATTTTTATACAAGTAACCATCATGTAAAACATAATCCTTAAATGTATCATTGCTTTGACTCACTTTAGTACATATCTCACCAAAATCTCTATCACTCTCATATAAGCCCTTAATATCATTAAAGCCTATAACAGGTGAATGCATTGAGCTAAAAAATTTATATTTCCTAGACAAACTATCGGCTATTACATTATTGGCCCCTTTTTTGTACTTGATCACAAAATCAAAAGATTGTAAATATTCAATCCAAGTAGCATGTCTATGGTTCAAATGCGATTGGCTTTAAACATATTTCAATGCATCATGGTCAATATATAAAACAAAAGAGTTAGCCATTAAGTATGATCTCTAATGTATAATGGCCCTAACAATTGCATAAAACTCTTTATTATGGGTAGAGGACTTTTTCCTAGATTTATTTAGCTTCTCACTAAAATAAGCTATCAGTCTACCTTCTTGGCTAACTATGGCTCCTATACCTACCCTACTTACATCACACTCTATCTCAAATGAAAGTTTCTAATGAACCTCCTATAGAAAGAGCAAAATCCATGAAAGCTTCTAACCTTAAAGAGTGTTTTAGGGGTCGGCCACTCTAGAATAGCCTTCATTTTTGTGGGATCCATTATTATTCCTTCATGGCTTACTGCATAACATAGGAAAGTTAATGAATGATCACAAAAATGAAACTTTTCCACATTAGCATATAAAAATTCATGACCTAACACCTCAAACACCATTCTCAAATGCATAATATGTTCACCTAATTCTTTTGAGAAAATTAAAATATCATGAAAATACACTTCCATAAACTTATGAAGGAATGGTTTTAATACCTCAATTATCAACCTTATGAAGGTTGAAGGTGAATTGGACATCCCCATTGGCATCACCAACCACTCATAGAGGCCCTCCTTTCTCTTAAAGGCAATTTTCCATTCATCTCCTTCGAGAACTCAGATTTGATGGAATCCATTTGCTAGGTCCAACTGTGTAAAGATTGAAGCTCAATATAAGTTGTCAAGCATGTCATCAAGTCTAAGAATTGGATACCTATACTTGATGGTAATCTTGTTCACAGCCCTAGAATTTATCATCATCCTCCATTTCCCATTCTTCTTTGGCACCACAAAAGTGGGCACCACACATGGACTAGAACTCACTTGGATAAAGCCTCTCTCCATCAACTTATTTGCACAATCTTGTAAAGCTTCACTCTCCTTTGGACTCATCCTATAGGCGTGCTTGTGAGGTATCATGGCTTCGGGTGCAAAATTGATCTCATGTTAGATTTTTTCAATGGAGGAAGGCCCTTGGGCAAAATTTTGGAAAATACCAGTGGGAACTCCTCAATTAAGCTTTCCATCTCTTTAGGCAACAGTACCATTCATTTGTCTTCATCTTCCACATCTAATGGCAGATAAGGTAGTAATTCCTCTACAATGGCCTTTTTCTCGTCCATCGCTAAAGCAATTTCACTTACATTCTCCCCTTTGAACTTTAGCTTCATCGGTGTAAGCAAAAATTTCTTACCTTTATACCTCAAAGAATAGGTGTTTGCTCTCCCTTGATGGCTCACATCTCTATCATATAGCCATGGCCTCCCAAGTAGCAAATGGCAAGCGGTTATGGGGATAACATGGCACCATACTTCATCACAATATTTGTCAATTGCAAAAGGAACTAAACACCTCTTAGTTACCTTAATTTTATGATTGTCATTAAGCCATGTGAGCTTGTACGGATTAGGAATTGGTTCGATTTTAAGCTTAAGCTTGTCCACCATTTCAGTTGAGGTCACGTTCTCAGAAGCTCAACTATCTATCAACACATGACACATTTCCCACTAGTAATACACCTTGCATGGAAAAGAGATCTTTTATTCCAATCTTCTCCTCCATTTTTGCTATTCAAAAGCCTACGTAACAAAAGCATTTCAGCACTCATATTTTCTCCACTAGCCACAATTGTCTCATCAATCTTATGATCCTCTTCTTCATTAGCACCATAAAACATCTTAGCCCCAAATTCAACTTCATTAATCTCTTTCATTTCCCTAATGGTCATCATCTTTTGATTTGGATCCTTAGATTGAAAATAGCCATAGCCTTGGCATTTAAAACACCTAAGCTTGGTTTTTTGAGATTGTTAGTTCAAATTTGGCATGATTTTTGGGGTATAAGTTGTAGTGTTTGGCCTCTGGTTCAGTGGAGGTGAGTAGGGTGGGTTTAGTGGTGTAGTGTTTGGTTTGGTGGAGTTTGAAGGTATGGTGTATGGAGTTTGTGTTTTTGATAGTGGGATTGAAAATTTTGGTATTGGTCGTGGGGTTTGAGATGACTTCAAGCTTACTTCACTCTCATTACAAGCCACTTCAATTTGTTAAAAGTTTCATATGGGTAAAAGCTCACTATGTTTCTAATTTCAGCTTTGAGCCCTTTGTGAAAATAGGCACAAACTAATTCTTCGCTTTCTCCAAGATCACATTTGATTAACAAATGTTCAAATTCACTAATATATTCTTCAATGCTTTTACTACCTTGTGTGAGAGACATCCTTTGAGCCAACAAATTTTGCCTATATTGAGGTGGCATGAATGCATCTTCAAGCTTGGCTTTCATCCTTTCCTAAGTGTTGATTCATTGCCTCCCTTCTCTCACTCTTCTTCTTTGAAGATTGTCCCACCACAAAGTTGTATGCCCCCTAAATTTAAGACCCACAATCTTCACTTTCTTATCATCCTCAACATATCTTAATTCAGAAGCTCTTTTTATGCTATATAACCAATCTTGGTAAGCATCAGGATCTAGCTTTCCATGAAACTCGAGAATGTTTAATTTGAAACAAAAAATTTCAATTTGGGGCGTCTCTTACATAAACCTTTCTTAAACATACCTTCCTCTATGTAGGTAAATTTTGACCCTGTTCCATCTTGGAACCATTGGTCCTCTTATGGTGTAAGAGGAACCATCATCTTCATGTGGCTCATCTTCTCTAAAGGTAGTGCCACCATCAAAAGTTTGATGGGGGACCAACCTAATTGGGACTTCGGGGATGTATGGAGTGCTAGAGGATGGTTTGAGCATTTCAAAGGCTTTGCCTTTAGGTTTCATGGCAGCTATTTCAAGGCAGAGTGCATCAATTTGAGCAGCCATCTCTTCTTGTGTGAGGTGTGGCTTGGGTGGATCAGATTCAGACATGCTTATGGACGATGTACCTGGCTTCGTCTTTGATACCAATATGATGGCATATGTAGTATGAAACAATGCCAAATAGGTTCTGGAAAAAGATTAGGAAAGTTTGGAGCAATTCGGTGATCAAACAGGTTCAGAATGTGGGACGGAATTCTAGGAAGATGGGTTAGGAATTTAAGGTTATGGTCTTCATAAAATGTGTCTAGTTTCTAGAAAGGTATGGTATGTTTGAAATGGATGAGTGGTTTGAGAGTTATGCCATTTTTAGTGGCAGATGGTCTGGATGGGAACTGAAATGGAAACTATTGTGGAAATGGGAAATTTTGGATGGGTTACATTGGGATTCTGGAAAAGAGATCAGAATGGAAGTTGTAGAGGAGATGATGAAGAACAACTTTGTTTTGACCAGAAGTTGAATTGGTGAGTGGTTTTTAAGATAACTAAAACAGACAGAAGGTGATATTGGGTGGCAAGATGGAGCATATCAAAATATCAATTGATAACTTTTAGAAAATTATCAAACCCAATTGATTGTTTTTGGAAAACAACAAACCCGATAGAAAATTCTACCAAAGAAGATAAACTCACATTGGAATTCAATACCTAATATATTTTTGTTATATTTCTAGCTAGCTATTTATAGATAAGGAAGGCACAAAGCAACCTCCTCATGTCCTAGTCATACATTATAAGCCATCAAAATAGAAAATTAAATTCAATCACAGCTTAACATTAACTCTATTTATGAAAACATAACTTAAATAGAAAATTAAAGGTCATTGCAAGCTAAACGTTACAAAGTCACAAAGTCACAAAGTCAATAACTCAGCAATATCATGCTTTTCAAGAGTTGTTGGCCAACCTTCTTCTTGATGTTATGGGATTTCTTTGGTTTGTGGTCACTCTTCATAAACGTAAACTTTAACTTCACCAAAAGGCTTTAGTAAGGCTTGGAATTGTAGAAAATTGTTGAGTCCAAATTCATCTTCTCCAAATGTTATAGCTGTGGGATGTGGAGGTTCTCCTAGGCCCATTACTTCCATGTCTTCCATTGCTTGCTTGGATGGTCCTCCATTAGTTTCTTAATTTAACATCTTTGAAGGAATTTAGGCCAATCTCTTATTACAATACTATATACAAGATTATTGACAAGCTCCGAGCCTCAAGATTCAAAGATGTTCTAAGTTCCCTCATTCGTGCATCTTAAGAGGCTTTTATAAAGGGGGAGAAATTGGGGTTAACATTGTGCTAGTATATTAACTCTTCAATAACTACAGTTGGCAATTTATCTTAAATACTCTAGAGGCATTTGGTTTCCCTAAAAAAATCATTACATAGATAAATCAATACATTAGTTTTATCTCTAATTGTATTATAGTAAATGGAAGACTTACAAATATTATCAAAGGTGTAAAGGGCTTCAGATATAGGCATCCAATTTCTCCGTAACTATTTATCTTGTGCATTGAGATCTTTAATAGACTTATTGGAAGAATCATTGCTAAGAAAAGAAACTTCAAGTACCACAACAAATGTAAGTAGTTAACTAAAAATGGCTTTTCTCTACCTTCTCTCTACCCTTTCTTCATCGAATCATGGTATCCTTACTCTATGATTTTCTCCCTACTTCTACTTATTTGATTTTGTCTCTACACATTATTCTCTAGCATTTTACCTTTTTCCCTTTGCCTTTCTCTTTGTAGCTTAACCCACCCAGTCTGAATCAAGTTCTTTGCTTTTTTTTTTATATAGTATCCTTCCTAATCTCCATAATGCTAGGTCTTGATAGTTTACCATTAATGGTAAAATGTCACCCGAAGCTACAAGCTCTTCCCATAACCTTCTAGTACTGAATGAGGAGTTCCCTCCTCTCACAATCACTCTTATACCCTCTCAATATCTCACTTCACCCCAGAAGGTTGAAAAGCCAACCTAGATTCATGTAGTAGGAGTTCCAGAATCCTTTTGTAGATTTCATTTTGTAGCTGGCTTCGAAGAGGGACCTATCTCCCCTCGTAAAACAGTGTTGTCGCAAGGTTCACCTAAGTGGAAATCATCCTTAGTGGGGTATTTTTTGGAGAAAAGAATGGTCTACTTGAGTGTCTAACACTGGGATAAAGTCAACTATAAGAAATGGGGACTTTAAGCCATTTTAATAACCAAGGATGATCTCTTCATATTTTAGTTTTCACCTAAAGAAATGGAACCCAAAGTGATGAACATGGGGCCTTGGCACATACTATGAAAACCAATATTTTTGAGAAAATGGGAAATGGGATTCAAACTTGATAGATCTGAGATTAGAACAGTCCCAATTTGGGTTAACATGTATAAAGTTCCTTTTGAATACTAGCCTTTAGAAGGGTTGAGTTATTTAGTCAACTACATAGGTACCCCTCTTGCTATGGATGAGAACACTACTAATATTAAGAGAGTTATTTCTGCTAGAGTCTGCATAAAAGTGGAGCATAAGAAGATTATTCCTAAAAACATTCCTATTATAAGGTATAGAAATGGTGGAAAACTGATTAAAGATAAGGTTCAATTGTCTTACTCGTGGAAGCCTTGCATGAAAGACAAAATTAAAGTGTGGATCCCTAAAGGAAGAGGGTCGAGAAAGAGTGATGTTAGAAACTCCAAAAATTTCCAAGAAAGTTGATGAATTAGATGTAAATAATGAAGCTCAAGATTAGTAAGAACCTTCTAAACAAGCTGATGAAGTTGCTATAAATACAAACACAAATGTTCAACAAGAAGTTTTATAGGATGAAAACAATGAAGCTTAAGGTTAGTAAGGAACTTTCAAACAAGTTAATGTAGTTATTACAAATGCAAATTTAAATGTTCAATAAGAACCTCCATTGGATACAAATTTAGCAATTTTTCATAAGGAACAATAGAAAATGGGTGACAAAAAAGATAACCAGAATGTTTAGCTATTTATTAAGTTGCTAGTTCAAGCATAAGGTGAAGAAATTATCAATGAAAACTCTTCACCTATTGATAATGAAGGGTAAATGAAATTAGTAGTGAGTTAGATGGAACTAAGGAGAAGCTTGAGCAATGCCATGAAATAGGATATAGTAATAGAAGATCTGAGAGGATAACCGAAACAAAACATTCCTCATAAATTTTATAATATAGAATGTAAGGGGACTTAGCTTTCCCAATAGACTTAGCTTTCCCAATAAACAATTGGATCTTAAGGACTACTTAAGAGCTAAACACTCAACTTTTGTTGGCTTGGTTTAGTGGAAACCAAAATAAAGGAAGAGGCATTTCATAAAGGGTTACTTTGTATTCTAGCATGATGGCATACCTTAATCAATCATTCTAAATACCCAAATGGTAGGATCTTGGTTAGTTTGGATCTAGATCACTTGATCTTATCCAACTGGTTTTGTCTTGAACAATTGATTCGTTGTGAACTCATCATAAAAATAGATAAAGCTCTAATAGCAGTTACAAATTATATACGTAGATAATTGGGAATTTTAGAGAGCTAGCTTATATTGAGACTTGTAAACAATTGAGTCAAGTATGTTAACCCCGTGGAAGCTTGTAAAAGACTTCAATTGCATGCTATCTCTAATTGAATCCATAGGAAGAAGAAGTATCACATATGCAGACACTAGAGAGTTAACAAAACTAACCTCTTAGCTGGGATTGGTGGATGTCAAGTTTCAGGGACTTATCTTCACCCAAACCCTCCGCCCCTAATGCCTTACACAGATTTATTCATTAGAAAAGCTAATCACGTACTCTTTGTGGATACAATCCTTTCTCACCATTATAACAAATTTAGTCGTGCAAAGTTAGGTTTTATTTTTTAAGGTGTTCCACATGCAAGCATTCACACATTAGATTAGGTAAAATTAGTGGACTTTAGAGACTTCATGATTGATTTTCACACTAAACTTTATAAACAAAAGCCGAGGTTGTTTTAAGAATCCATATGAATATAAGGGCCTGATTATGATCCATTGACAACTAAGAGCGCCTAAATTCCATCTCTTGTCCTATAATACTTACACAAGATAATAGTCGTTCAATTTTAGAGAGGAACAAGAGCGTAGGGGTAGTTCTACATAGATAGTTGTTATATTTCGGGTGCATTATTGGGCATACACCTTTTCACCTAGGTTTCTATTTTGCTAGATATTTGGAGCAAATGAGAAATTAAAGTTATTATGCAATATGCAGAGGCTCTTACCTAATAACACTATAAAAAACTTGGGTGATTCTCTCTTTCAAAATTTTTAACATAGGATGCCTTTATTGAAATCAATATAATGATATAGATGAGATTAGTTAGAAAATTTGACAAATTTTATGTGTTCGTCAATTGAAAGAGAGATTTAATAGTAAGAGATGGTTCCTTGAGCACCAAGGAGAAGGAAAGAGAGGAGCCTCAATTACACCTTAAGAAATGGAGACAATGATGGAGCACAGAGACGTCCAACCCATACAACAATAGGTGTTATAAAATGGGATAGATAGGAATGTTCTTAACATTAAGAATAATTAGTAAAGACATAATTCAATATTATAAAAGATGTAAAGGAAGTTGAAGAAATATGGATGAAAGTTACAACAAATAAAGCAAAAACCATATTTTTTAATTTCTATTTTGTCATTTACTTTAGTTAAGTATTTTATTTGAGTTCATCTTTACTTTTAATTCCATTTGTATTTTATTTTCTTTTGAAAAGGTAAATAAATATTGATTAATCGAGAGGGAAATAACTGTATAATCCTTGTATATCACTTACATAATATGGATTAATGTTTAGTTGACACTTGTAAATCAAACAATAATATTAAACAACAATTCCTTGTGATAACCCGAGGCTTAGAATTAATATGTATTCATCTAAAACTAATAAAGATTCAAGCATTAGTGATATGTGTTTACTTGTTGATATATTTAATCATTTACATTTAGTGATTATTGACATGAAAATGCTTAAGATACTCACTTTAATTCATATATGATTTTAGGTGCAATTTGGAAGCAAATAAATTAAAGTGAGTCAAAAGTACTACATTTGAGTTATTTTGTGAAGATCAATTTTTACTTGTCTTTATGGAGCAAGAAGAAAAAAATAAAAATAAAAGAAAAGAAAAATGGAACATAAAGAAGGAAACAAGGGAATAAAATGACAATAGTAAAGAACAAAACGCAGGAAACACTGCGCAACGCAGACAATGTCTACGTTTCTATATGAAATGCAGACGCAGCTGCGTTCCATGCAGCATTCCATAGAGCAAGCATACAATGCAACATGTTGTGCATTTTAATAAAAAACAAATAGGAGAGCAACAGGGGGGGATGTTGTGAAGTGTGTAAACAATAGCGAGGGATAATAAAACCCCAAACCTTATTTGTCCCGTCACACTATAGGGGCAGCGTAGTAGGGAGGAGAAGCTTGCGGCTTTGTGGCTTACTGGCGTAAGCGTCGAGAGCTAGTGCAGGGTGCAGGTGTAGAGGCTAAAGCTTGCAAGAAGAGGAGAGTTGGCGTAGGCGTAAAAGGGGAGGCGTGAATAGTTTTGTGGACCATAAACTCCAACATTTAATTGTCTAGTTGATGAACAGTAAGAGGAGAGGAGCTGCGTAAGAAGCTTGGGGAGTGAAGGAGAGATGAGGGAGCTTTGGTAGGGTCAGTTTAGGCTGAAGCATTTTTTAGGAAAAGACCCATGAAGGGCAGATGTCCCAACGCCAGTTCGGAGGTGACATCGATGCCGATGACCTGGGTTGTTCGATCCTGTTTTTGGAACACAAACATTCGGAGACATAACAAAGCCCATGGTCCCATAAGAGTGACATGCCCATAATAGCCAAACATCAACATCACAATTTGAGAAATCACAAGCAAAATTCAATCATATTTCATTAATGAATCCAAATAAAGTTTATACAAGTTCATTACAAAATACAAAATACAAAAGTTACATATGATACTATTGAATGTTTATGCTTGATATGATTCTAAAATACAAAAGTTCCTAAACTAACTTAATTACAAAAGTTTCTAACTATCTTGGAGTT
>JANSVA010000009.1:4369677-4386447 GCA_025504915.1 Erythroxylum reticulatum | reverse complement strand
AAGAAACTTAGTTAGAGTTAGACCTTAGGAAAAGCGACAAGTGTAAGTTGCTTTTATTAATTGTCAGAAGTAAGCTTAAATTATTTGAGAGTAAAAAAGGGGTCTTATCCTTTCTCCTAAGTTCTTTCCTGATCATCATCTTCCCTGAATTCTTTCCATACATGGAGTTTTTCCATCAAATTCCTTCTGGGAGTTAACCTTACCTTTTTATATCCCTTACCACTTCCTCCACTGCTAAGTGTCTCTGCTGCCTTAAGAGAAAAACGAGAAGTTGGTTAATGTTCGCAATGGTTTACGTAATGTTGTATGGAATTAGGGTTTGAAGATAGTTGAAGCTTTTGGAGTCTTCAACAAGTAAGTAGTGAACATAATTGTTAGAGTTATGGATTTTTGAAATAAAGTTGATGAATTTATTGTCAGTGCATGATCATGGCATTTACATATATTTATATTCTTAAACACTGTGTTAAGGGGATGAAAATTATGGACAAGGTATTGTTTTGTTTTTGATGAATTATTAGTGATCAGATGTTATGGAAATGGTTCTTGAAGTTGAAATAGCAATGAAATGATGTATTGGATTATTGTAGAGAGTTAGATACAGAAAGGTGATAGGCTCTGTTTCTTCATTGTGTAAGTGTGAATATATAGGTGTTATAAGTGAGTTGATGAAAACTTAGAGATGTTCAAGAAAAAGGTTTTTGAGTCCAGGAGTGTAAAGACGTATCGTCTGTGATGACGTTATATCGTTTATAATGACTTCATTCGTCTTAAGAGATGCATCATCTGTAAAGATGCACCGTTTTAGGTTGACTTTTGCTTCGTCTTAAGTTGACCATCTGAATCATCTGCTTTTTCATTTGTCTGCTCTTTCCATTCATCTGCTTTTGCATTCGTCTTCACTTTCCATTCGCCTGCTTTTGGCATTTGTCTGCTTTTGCATTCATCTGCTCTTTCCATTCGTCTGCTTTTGACATTCAGATGTTATTTAAAGAAAAAAATGAAGCAAATTACAATTCTAGGGGATAATAGTTTAGCCCATACTAATGTACCAGTCCGTGTCCTATATGGATCAAGTGTAGCAAGAGGCATGACCTAGAATATATCTTGAAGAATGATTGCATGGTGTTAAAAAAATTCGTTGAGCAATACTGCATAAGCTATGGTCATGCATGGTACTATATATTAATAAAAAAAGAAGATCCATAGTGAAAGAAGGCATCTATATAACCACAATTGTAGGACCAATCGTATATCCTATTTAGTACTTTGTCCAGAAGAATTCTTTTAGGTCTCTTTTGAACAAGAAAATTGAAAACCATTTATAACTTTTGTTGAAGATCAAAACGAACTTTGACAATGTGTATCCCATTAATTCTCTTCAACTGTTACACAAACGTAATTTTACATAACTAAAAAAATCCCTTTCTTGCTCACTCTATTGAATTAGGGATCAATAAAAGTTATGTAGTGCACACATGCACCTAAATGATCCCTCTACCCTTTTAAGGCTCTTAGTAACTCCCTAATATGCCAATGGTTTTTTTATAACTCAATTATGATCTATTTATACCTAAAACCACTTCAAATGATTGTTACGCACATAAACTAGCTATTTTAACTACTAGACTCACTCGATTAAATAATCTACTACATTTGGCTGGCCAAAGACCCTAAATGTCACCCGTTTTGTCTAGTTTTAGAAGACATCACCACTTAACTAACGAATTTCCTTTGGCTAATTGAGTCCACATTTTTTTGTATAGTGGTTAGCACATCATCTAGCCCAATGTCTAGCCAATGTTCTAAACTCATAATTCACCCATTTTGTCAAAATTTAATCATCTTGTTGGTTAATTGATATCAATTGACTAATTGATATCCTATAGAAAAACTAGTTGAAAGCCTCAATTATAAAGTATTTCTAAAGATTAAACAAACTCCTTTGTTAAAAAATTGAATCCAAATCATCTAATAATTCTCTTAAAAAAATGTTCGATGATTGAGAGGTTTTCTTTAAAATCTTTCAAAATTTCTCTCAATTATGACAACAATTCATGCATTTTGTGTTAAATATAAATGATCATGCAATAATTGAGCTCCTAAACATTAATAATAAACAATTCTACAAGAAATTTACATTGGTTGAATTATAAGTAAAGTACTTGATTGTTATCATCTTTACTTGATCTTCCCTCAAAGTGCCCTGAATCTGATTTGAGTTACATATATGGTATACTTTGCTAATTTTATTCATCCTTTGATTTTCCAATTGATTAAAGTGACTCATTTACTCACTTTTTCCTTTTATTGAACCTATCTTTCACATATTATTTAATTATGTTATAATCGAGTTACTAATATTACCAAAATTAGTTCATTAATAACAATATGCTTTGCTTAATTAAAACCATATGTTATAACATCACTAAAGCATTACTTTTATGTCATTAAAATTCTCATTGTAATTATTGTCTATGTAAGGCCCCAAAATATAACCTAGATGAAATGTTCCATATTGATGAAAGTACATGTATGATATGAGCTAAAATTGTGCTATGAGTTGAAACTGAAAGGCGTATGACTTGAATTTTGGTATTTATGGACCATAGTTAATGAATTTGAATTAATTGAAGCCGTTAGAGAATTGAGGTATTTACATGTACATTTGGACTAGGAAAAAGGTAAACAGACAAGTTAAGTTGGTACATGAAAATTAGAATGAATAAGCCTATGAGTTAGTGATATTTAGCATAGCTAATACATTGACATTTGGCATCATCCATTGTGTGACAAATGGCTTGGAAAGAATGTGACAAATGGCATTATTAATAAGTTGACAAGTGGTCTAATGGAAGTGTTGCAATTGATAGCGTAAATGGAGGGCAAATGGGAGTCATGCATTGGAGACATATGTCAATGTATAAATGAGACACCTAGTAGTTTAGGTGTTATGTTTGTCTAAGGAAGTTTCTGTAGCCCTCACTTTGTTTTCAATCTCTCCATTGAAAACATCCTTGCCCATGTTTTGAATTTCTACATCAATCTTACATGTGATCACATGAAGTCCTTTGCCAAACTATTCATTAAGGGAGCTACTTCATGTTATCCTTTATGTTGCTGTCTCTATGGTGTGAAGATCATCTTAGTTCCACCTTGAAGGTGAAGTTGTGTTTAGTTGCTTGAAAGGGCTAATATAGTTGGATCTTTGGAGTTGTTCTTTGAAATTAAAAAGGTAAAGGAATACTAAACTTGGTATCATGTTATAACATGTATTTTTTGATGTTTGAAGTGGATAGAATGTGTGAATTACGAAAGAATTGAGGTTAGGAACTTGATATATGCTGGATGCTAGTTAGAAAGAGTAGTTCCACTAGATAAGTATCAGTAATTTAGCCATATCTTGACCTGTAGGTATCAAAATGGGATTATTTTAATTTTAGAATAAACTAGATACATATATCTACAACTTTCATGGAGGAATCAAATTTGATTTCTGTCACTAAGAGTTTCACAATTTGGTTTGTAGTTGAGTTTCTAGATTCAGTCTCTGTTTGAGAACAGTCTATAGTATTTTAGGTATAACTATCAAAATACTGAACAAAATACTAAACCTGATTACCTAACATTGGTGTCATTAGAAACTGAAGACATAAAGAAATAATTTGTTAGAAGTATGTTTTGCGTATATCCTTCATTTTTATTGTCAAAATGACCACAAAAAATTATCCCGAAGGTTTGTTTTGGGAAGAGCTGAAAAAAGTTTTAATAAAAGATAGTGCACGATCATGCATAAGCACGGTCGTCAATAAAATCATTAAGGGGATACATGATCATGCATGAGCATGATCGTGACAAAGGAGGTTCAATTGAAATTTCACGATTGTGCATAAGCACGATCGTGACAGTGGAGGTATCCTACTATTTGACTACTTTGACCACCCTTCACTCTTTTGATCATAAGTTCTTCTCTGAACCTCTGAATGACTTGAAATTTGGACCACAAACTCCTTACACATTGCTCTTCGTCTCCACCAAGTTTTATTGTCATCTGAATTCAGTAAGAATAAATTGTTGTTTACTAAATGTTCAGGTCTGGAATTTTGGAGATTTTACATGAATGAATGAGAGTTTGGATATTGTATAACATGTTAGTTAGTTTGGAAATCTATGAATATGTCAAGTTGAACAAGTTGTATGTTTTGCAATATGTTCCTCACATGAGAATACTTAAATGAACCTGTTTTATTTTAAAATTGTTAAGTCCTATTTGTGGGTAAATAGGCATGTCTAGAAGGGTCTGCAGCTGCTCCTGTGACACTTCGGTGTCTCCTGTTACTGACACTTCGGTGTCTCATATTATTGAGGCATAAGTCTCTTTTATTCTGTGATACCGATCACGATATCTCCTGTATTAGTGCCGTTTTCCACTTCTATAAAATAGATTAGCAGTCTAACTTGTTTTGTATTCTGATATATGTTTAGTTTTGATACAAACAAAGTCTGTTCTGGTTCAAATCATGTTCTGATTTGAAGGGTTTATTCCCTATTCAGATATTCAGTTATGACATTCGTACATTCTGAAATGAGAGTTAAATGATTTGCTTTAACATAGAAATATTCTATATTGATAAATTATTTTCAGTTCTGAAATACATTGTGTTTAAATTTTGAAATTGGTGAGTTATGCGCTAGAACAAATATATATTATGTTCTACTATGTTAAATTATTTTTTGTGATTTATGATATTTGGATTGCTTTTGAATATGTGAATGTTTAGAGACAGTTTTCATTATGTATCCTGTTTAGTTATTCCTCACTAAGCTATATGCTTAGTACAATAGATTTGTCCCGTATAGGTTCAAGTTCAGATAGAAGGGTATAATGATTAGGACAAAAACAATCGCAGTGACCAATGAAGATTGTGTTTTGTTGTGAATAATGTTCCGTTTGTTGATGTTACTGACTTGTACTTAGTATGACGAGACAGTTTGTATTTTGCATATATGGTTTGTAATATTCATAAACAAGAAGACATTTGGACTTCTAAGGCATGTAATATGTTTTGTGTTATGTTACTACATTCTGTATAGTATGTTTACAACATATTGAAATGTAATATATGGTGCTTAAGTTTCTGAGAATGCTTGGATTTGTTGGTATGATATGTTTTATTGGTATAGTATGTGTAGCATCTGCATATCCTCTCAGGGGATATATGGGTGTTACAACATAAGTGACCATTTAACTTAAGATCACCACGTATGTAAAAATTGATATGTTTTTTTTACTATTTAAGGCATATTTTTGTAATCATTAGATATATTATAGAGATAGCTAATTGAATGAACAATAATAACTTAAGATCACCAATGTATCGTATGTAAAAATTGATATGTTTTTTTTTTACTATTTAAGGCATATTTTGGTAATCATTAGATATATTATAGAGACAGCTAATTGAATGAACAATAAATGATTCATTATCTTAAAATAATTAATTAGAATCAATATTGATTTAAGATATCATTGGTTAAGATAGAATGCCTTGTTGAAAATAGTCCTCAATGTCATTTAAATAATCAATTACTAATGATTGGACTTAATTAAAGAAAAAATTAAATTCATATTCAATATATAATCAAAATATTATATGATAAAATGATTGAACTATATAGTAAAATCCAATATAGAAAGGTTAGTCTTGGTTATTATGATACAACATTAAACCCTAGTCTTGATTTATAAATACAAAATTTTAATTAAAAATTAATAATAAATTAAAAGAATTTATTTTTCTAGTGTTAAATATAATTTAAGATTATAAGTTACATTCATTGTGAACATATTAAGAAACCAAATAGGAAAAGACAAGGCAAGTGGGTCAATTTAAAATAAATTCTGACGTATAATTTGACTCTTTTGTTAAAAAAGATTAAGTGAAAAAATATGATATAATTATAAAGTTTAAGAAAATTTGAAAATTAAATATGATTTATTTGGTTAATAAGTTTCTAACATTAGATATTGAAACTTAATAGATACTAAGTTAAGTTCAATACAATGTTAATTAAAATTATAGTTTAATTTATACTCAAATAAAGAGATTTGATTATTAATTTAAAATTTTATTTAATCATAAATTTTGATTCTTTCTCCAAAATATAATTTTAAAAGAAAGAAATTAAAATTTCGTTAAATCAATTACATCAATTGGAGGCAGAGCATGTACTCGCCAACTCTCAACTCTAATTTAAGGATAAATCACCTGTTTTTATTAGTATATATTTATCTTATTATATGAACCTCTATCCGTCCAATTAAACAAGATAGACACAGAAGGAGGACAACTGAACCCTCCACTTAACCTACATTTGAGCAGCCTCAAAACTCTGCCGTGACCGCAATGGAAGTCAAGAAACCCGTTTCTAGAAATCGAAAATTGGAGTTAGAAGGCTTAAATGGTCATTTCGAAACAGAAACATAACCCTAGTCATCTGCAGTCATCTATAATATAAGCACAGCTCCTCAATTCCTCCTCACAATCAGGAGGTGCCTGAGGTTCGCTCTGCAATCACTGTCTTACATTTCTGCTAGATATTGTAGCGTTTCGTTTAATCTAAGCTTCCAGTTTTTGTTCGCGAAAAAATGTTTGTGATTACTTTGTTTTTGGCTTTCGGATTGTGTGAATCACTTGGCTTTGACCTAAGATATTGAAGTTTTGATATGTTTGTTTGTATTGTTAATTTATTTTTTCTGTGTACATGTGCTCGCTCGTCATCGTTGATATAGATCTTATTTCAAACGTGTGTTTCATGTGAGCTTTGAAATGGAATTTTTATTGAATTTGTTGCTTTGAAAGTTATAGGTGTAATGAACACGTGATAATGGCGCAAAGAGACCTTGATGAGTAAAAGTGCGGGCCGAGTATAAGGATTTTCACTTGTGTATAACTTGCCATTTTCGTCACCGAATTTCCCTTCAAATTTTACAAATTATTGCCGTTGAGGAGTTGATTTTAATTCAGTGTACCTCTTGTTGATATGAGTGTTTTTGTTAGTTTATGCATTATTTAAGGTTTCGATTTATCAAATATGCTAGCTTGAGCTTGTGTCAACACAATGTTATTTTTTGACAATAATAGAATTATCAAAGTTTCTCATCTTATTTGCTGCGCTGAGTGATTTGTTTTCAGACGGTTAGGTTGGAGATAATTTCATTTTTTCAGTGCCATTTACACGTTTAGTATTGAAAAATTATCTCCTACATTTTGCTGCATTTGATTTTCTGACATTCACTTGCCATGAAATGGAGTTTACTTTACTCATGATTTCTTTTTCTTAAGGTAGCCATCCTAATTTGCAAAATGGAAGATGGACCATGGCATCCATCAGTGTTGCAGAAGATTCATGGCCATTCTTCTCTATTTTCCAAGCTATCTCCCAGTTTTCATGCCAGAAATTATTGTATGACTGAGCAATATGCTAATGATATTAAAAGCCCTTTCAGCCCTGCATGTCAGGGAAATGGCTTGCTGCTTATGTCATCTCTCTCGCCAATATTGGTGCAAGCACCAGCTGAGAAAGGCAACTTTATGGTGGATTTCCTTATGGGAGGAGTCTCAGCTGCTGTTTCCAAGACAGCTGCTGCCCCAATTGAGCGTGTTAAACTCTTGATTCAAAATCAAGATGAGATGATCAAAGCTGGTCGGCTATCTGGACCATACAAAGGTATATCTGACTGCTTTGCTAGGACTATGAAGGATGAGGGTGTAATTGCCCTTTGGAGAGGCAATACGGCAAATGTTATCAGATATTTTCCCACCCAGGTTAGTTTAGTTTTTGGATTTATGTTGCTGTTTTTGGATGTTGATAATTTATAAATAGCTTTCAAATGTTGCCATCCTTTTTCACACTACAATTTGAATGAAAAGCTTGCTACTCCTCGCTAGTCTTCGAGGAGACTCTCTTATCCCTATGTTTTGTTAAAGGTAGAAGTGATGGCGTGTTGATTGCTTCTAGGCTTTGTTCTCGACAAACTAGTTATGCACCAGTAGTCCCTTCTGTTTTCTTTCAAATGATTGTCCATCAATTCTTTGTTGTCTTTGGGAATGTATCAGGCGCTCAACTTTGCATTCAAAGATTACTTCAAGAGGATGTTTAACTTCAAGAAAGACAAGGATGGCTACTGGAAATGGTTTGCTGGGAACTTAGCATCAGGTGGACTAGCTGGTGCTTCATCCCTTCTTTTTGTTTATTCATTGGATTATGCCAGAACACGTTTGGCTAATGATGCAAAGGCTGCTAAAAAGGGTGGTGAGAGGCAATTTAATGGCCTTATTGATGTTTACAGAAAAACCATCCAGTCAGATGGTGTTGTTGGACTTTATCGTGGATTCAACATTTCTTGTGTTGGGATTATCGTATATCGGGGCCTTTACTTTGGAATGTATGATTCCCTGAAACCTGTGGTTTTGGTTGATGGTTTGCAGGTATGTGCTTGTGTTTATTATATTTGAAGTTTACCTTTATACATGTTCTGTTTAGTTCTGTTATTCACGTGGTAAAGCTGAAAAATATCATATGACACATTATATGCTAGTATACATAATTAGTTGTCGATGAAGAAGTATTTGATCCGATATTGGGTGCTTGGCCTATTGAACTGTGTAAAATCTGTAGATAATTGGAGTCAAACTGCTATTTACATGTGTGTAGACTAGGCCAGCTTTTGTTTCACCGTTTTGAAGCATGTTCTCTTGTTTACAATGGATTGCAGGATAGTTTCCTCGCAAGTTTCTTCCTGGGATGGGGTATCACAATTGGTGCTGGTTTGGCATCTTACCCCATTGACACAGTGCGCAGAAGGATGATGATGACCTCAGGAGAAGCTGTGAAGTACAAGAGCTCCATGGCTGCATTTTCTCAGATCATCAAGAATGAAGGTGCTAAGTCACTTTTTAAGGGTGCTGGTGCAAACATACTGCGGGCTGTGGCTGGTGCTGGTGTGCTGGCTGGTTATGACAAGCTTCAACTGATTGTCTTTGGCAAGAAATATGGTTCTGGTGGTGGCGGCTGATATGGTAACAACCATTAGTGATAATGATGAAGAATGATGTTTGTTTAGTAAACCTGAGTTTGAATAATGATGTTTGAGAAAAGATTGTGCCTTTAATGTTCCCAAGTAGTTGGGAGAGTTACGTATTAAAACATGTTCAGTTTTGAGTGATGTTATCCATGTTTAGTCTAAACAGTGTACTGATGTTGTTAAGCTTGCTTTTAATGTGTATAATTTGACAACGAAGCTGGGATAATAACACTTTAAATTTGGAATATGCTTTTATACCTTATTCGTTTGTCATTCTTCACTCATGTCTGATTTGTTTTCATTTATTTGGGGTTCCTGCAGTATGGACTACTACAATTAAAAATATTGTCAGCTTTGACTCGAACTTAGTTGAATAGTTTTTCTTTAGAGTCGGGGGATGCTATTTATGTTCTTAAAATCATATTTGTGTTGTTAGTGTATAAGCTTCATTATGGGAATTTTTAATATATTAAAATATTAAGTAATAATAATTAATTTTCATTTATATTATATTAAATGAATACTATAATTTAATATATGTTTTATTTAATAAATTGGCATGAAATTTATTTATGTACTTAAAATATATGGTTTTAAAAAAATCATAAAGATACATGTATATTTTTGTAAAATGTTTTCGGATTTTTAATTTTCATTTGACTTTTTAAGAATTCATATTCTTTTAAATATATTTTGTTCTATAAAGTATTTAGTGTCAAAGGCGTTTTCAATTTTTAGCATATTTATATATTTTTTATAAAATTTTAAATATAAATAAATAATTAAATAGAAAAGAAAATTAATATTTAGCTCATAAAATCATGAAAAATTAAAAATTAAACTAGAAATATAACTAAACATATTTTTCTGTTACAATTTTTAAAAGCTAACCAAATACTTAAAACGTTTTACGTTCAAATTTTAACCTATTGATTTCAAAATGCTTATAAGCTATAATTACAACATCAACTTCCAAATATTTATTAAATTCTATCTTCTATAAGAAGCCCTTTATTCCTTTATGAATTTCTTATAACCAAGACTTAGAATTCTAATTGTGTTTGATAATGATGTATCAATAAAGGAAGAAGTTGATACTAAACTATTATAATCCAGCTCTTTGCCTGCTCTTAATTAATAATTATTAAACAAATCATATTATAAATCCAGCTCTTTGCCTGCTCTTAATTAATAATTATTAAACAAATCATATTATAAATCTTTAATAATATCAATATTCTTTAGCCTGGTTACTATACAACTTTTAATTAAAAAAGTTTTGACTCCTTTAATCTTATATGAAACATAAAATAATACTAAAGAAAAATCGTTAAGGAAAAGACACCAACCGTTTCCTATAGTATAGTTTAGTGAGACAACGATTGATCCAACAAAGACTGTATTAACCACTAGTACTGATCACCTTTCTATTATCCAATATGACAAAATGAACTCTTTTAAATCAAAACTCTCCATTAATTCCTTCTATAAGTTCCTATATTAGATTTCACTCTAACTCAAAAGTATTACGTGATCCTATATCTAGGTTCCATTAAACCCTCATTGTTCATATTTGTGATCTACCCATATATATATAAGATCTTCTGTAATTCAGTCCTATATATGAATTCAAAATTAAACCATTTATGTTTGATACTTCAGTTCAACATAATAAGTAAACATAAACAATTATTAGAAAACTAGAATCATTCATTAAATGAAAAATCAATTCAAAGTAGTAGCTCTAAGGTTCACCCCATTTAGATTTATATCCAATTAGTTTATAGTAAAAAAACCCCAAGAATTAAACAATAAAGAACATAAGAAACAAGAATAAGTTCACGTAGGTCTTCAATTTTTTATGCTTTTGATGAATCTTCTTGCTTTTCTCTAAGGTATTCTTAATTTTAGATGCTTTTCGTCAGCTTCCAATTGCTTTTTTTTTGTGTTCTAATCAACTTCTCTCCTTTTTTTTTCCATCGTATATCTCTCCTTTTGATCATAAAACCTTAAAATTTTGTCAAACATAGGATCTTGTAGGTTCCTATGTTGCTTAACACCCATTTCAACTTCGTTTCATAAATAATCATTGCTAACATGGTACTAACATGACCTTATGTTGGTATGGTTTTTGCTTCACCACTCTCTATCTCTGAAAAGTAAAAGAAATATATTGAACCAACATAGAACATGGGTCAAACATGGTTCTCTATTTGACTCATATTGTTGAACACGGGTCTCTATCAACTCCCTGTTGCCCCATATTGCTTAACATAGGTCCCTATTGATACCATGCTCTAAGTCCTTTCTATAAAATCATCCCAAAATGTCTTTAACTCATCTCAAACTTGCCCGAATTTATTCCTTCATTATTAAATAGTTAGATAATGATATAAACATAAAATATAAGGCAAATTAAGTATCAAATTCAATAAAAATGATCCAAATACAATTAAAATGCTCTCCAATTAATGTTAAAAATATATTACAATTAGCATTTAACATTATACCTCAAGTCTAATGCAAAAAGCTTTTTGCCATGATATTACCAATCATATACTAATAAGCATCAAATTTCCCTATCATCTGCTTAGTCATTGCCTTAATAACCTTATTAGAATCACAGATCAAGCTAGACAATGCTAGCTTGGTTTAACATATGATGGAAAACAAATGTGTGAAGTTGGACATTTTGTTCTAGAATTTTTTTTTGAAGTAATAGTATGAAACATCACCAACTTTGGACAAAACTCCAATGCTCTTCTATCAGTAAATAAATATAATGAGAATCTTGTTGTCTTAACCTAATAAACACCTCAATATACTTGCTTGCTGACTTCAGTGTCTTGAATGTAGAATTTCATTGGTCAACTAAATCTATAGGCAAATAGAGTCAATCATAAAAAGTTTATAAAACTAGAGTAAATTCAAAGTATTGATCCCAAAGGAACTACATTACTCTATATATTAATCCTATCTAAGCCAAAAAAGTTAAAATAAATTAGGTTTTGGAAAGTTATTAAATTAGTAAATTTACACAAACAAGATAATTAATGAATAGCAATCAACAAACTAATGCTAGGGATTTAGGTTTGACTTCCTTGAACTTACCATATAAACTTGATTATTATAGTTGAAATAACAACTAACCTGATATTCCATGCCCTCTCTTAAGACATAAAAGTAGGATTAATTAGGTTACTAACACCTCTCGATGCACAATTCGTCTTAATCAAACTTATTAAGCATATTCAATGTTTTTTTTTATTATTATTGAAGCCTTTGTTCTTTAGATCTAAGGTGTTATTCTCTTAAGACATAAATCGTACTTCTCCTTTTGTTCTTTTAAACAATATTGGACTAAGATTAATCCAAGATTGAGACAAAATAGAATAAATCCAACCAAAAAAGATAAAATCTTGTATTAATAATTTAAGAATCCATCCCAAGCTACATCCCTAACCCTTACTATGTTTAAATACTTTATACAATGAAAAAAAAAGTTAAAGAAAATCTTAATATAAAAGAAAGAAGAAAAAGAAAGAACTAAACATACAACGCAAATCATACACTCTATCATAGTTTGATCATGGATCCAGGCTATCGACATTACAAGGGGAATAGGGAAATTAAGCTCTCTTCGGATAGTAGAGTGGAACCAGCTTCAGGCAATTTATTGTTCAAAATAGCAAGAAAAGATGACATGGTGAGCAATAGACAAGGAAATTCCCAGCACCATATCAAATAGCTATATCTATGGATGGAAGGAATAGCCTAAAAACTCCTAGTACGTATGAGAGTGATGGTAATCCGAAGTTCATCTCCCTCCTCAGCCTATGAAGATTATGGAATAGGTTGTTAGATTGTCTGACTGAATTGCAACTGTAATTGTTGGTCTAATTGTGTTTTTGCTTAGTTTGGCAAACCTTAAAAGGTTGGGGTAAATAGTTGTCTAGTTTATGGTTTTCTGGTTGATGTTAGGAATTAGGATGCAAGATTTGTCAAAGGTTTTATTGGATTCCTTTTGTTAGTCTAGAGATTCATTTGTTGGAATCTCAAGTTTTGTACATAATCTCTTATTATTTGTATAAAGTTTTTTTATTTACCAAAAAAAAGGAGTTGTTACAATCTACTTTAATTTTGCTTCAAAATCCTTCCATAATGCAAAGAACTCAAAGATAAAAATTTACTAGCAAAGGAGGTTGTCATTGGCCTCCCTAGTCTCTTGTACAAAAACCTAATAAGAGTATTTATAAGTAAGGATTATATAAAAGGGTTGTAAGGTGATCAAACTTGTAATTTTGTATGCCTTTAGAGTGTTTATTACGAGAACCAACACCTATTACACTTCCAAGCCAACGTCGATCTTGTTTTGTAAATTTTTAGGGGTAAATAAGGCAATTCCAATATTGATTTTGTTTTATGTCTTCTATAAAGTTGTAGCCCTTTGATTTATCTTTCAAATAACTTTGAAATCACCTCGATTGGATAATTATAGAGATCATCACCCATGAAACAATGAATCAAACATAGGATAACCTTATATTATTCTATATAAAACTTAGTATAAAAATGCTAAATTACAATAACTTAGGCCTTGAAAACATGTAAAATACGGATCTATCAAATTCCCCACACTTGACGCGTTACTTTTCCTTAAACAATTAAACATGAAACCCTAACCAAGTAATCACTCTTAATAAAAATAAGAACTAATTTCACTTATGTAGATATACAATGGAATTTAGCATATACCTCAAATTTGCAAGCCCTTATGTGTCCCTAATTAAGGAATTATAGTCTCTTGATACCCGCAAACATCAACCTACACTCAGTAGTTAGCTTTATAATTAGAAACACAAGATATATAAATTAAAGTCTTTATTGAATTGTTAAAGTGAGATGCATAGCATTTCTTAAGTAAATCATGATACGAGCATAAAAAATATATTATTCGACCTCCTTCATCATTATAAAACACTTCAATTTTAAAATTTCCTTACAAGGTATCAATAATTCATACAAGTATTTGAAATCTTGCATACTCTCTTCATTTTCATATTAAAGTGAATTTTTTATAAAGATAATAGCTTTCACTCATAAATTTTATGTATAATCCTATGATGCACAAAATCTAGGTTAGTATAGCAAAAAATTCTAGATTAGCTAGTCATGGTTCCCAATAATCTGGCTAAATAAGGTGGTTGATCCCAATCCCCATCTCTCCCTCAAGTTTATAGACAAGTTAGTAGTTACTCCTCTAGCTATCATGCCTATCTAACTTTGGTGTATGATTTCCTGGTGTAAGTGGCTTGAAATTCTAGCTTGTTCCTTTAATAGGTGAAGTTGGGACTCTAAGGTAGCTCACAAGAAATATTGCTATCTTGAATCCTGTTATAGGCTCGAGTATTCGTTCTAATTTAAGGCACTATTAGAGTTGAAAATTTAACTTTTCTCCTTTTTTATTGCTAGCCTAGAATGTTTGTTTAAAATTTGGAGTGTAGTGATCACTGAAGAAATTAAGTTTCTATCAGTTTTGAAGAGTAGTAGAAGATCATTTGCAAAATTTAGGCTCACAATCTTTATCGTTTTGATATATTGCATGATATTTAAATGTTGGACTTCTTTGTACTACTCCTGTAAGGAGTTTGTTAACACCTTCATCACTAATAAGGATAGGTAGGGGGATAGGGGATCCCTTTGCCTAATTCCCTTGGCATCTTTAATTAACTTAGATGGTTCTTTATTGATTAGAATATCAAAGGAAGCAATTGAAATGCATTTCCTTATCCATTTTGGGAAAACATTATGGAATTTAAGTACTTACATAATGTTGATGACAAATGACTAATCTAACATATGATAAGTTGTTTGAAAATAAACTTTTATAACGTAATTTTTATAGGTTCCCTTCCTTGTGTAGTGCTTGAACAACTTATGGAATGGTGAAATGTTGTCACCAATTCTTTTTTCTATTATGTATTTCATCCTAAAAGTCTCCTATATGATTTTGAAGTAATGATTTGAGTATTCTAGCTAGGAATTTGGAGATGACATTATATATGGTGTTACAATATAAAATTGGGCAATAATATTTCATGATTGTTTGCTCTCTTCCTTTACGAATGAGATATATAAATGTGCCATTGATTTCTTTGAGCATCTTATCTTTTTTAAAGAATTCTTTAATTGTATCCTTCATAAGATAGCTAGTTCATGAACAAGGTTTAAAGAAAAAGCATTCATACTATCAGGTCCAGGAGCTTTAAAAGGATGTATTAATTTTAGAGCACTAAAATCCTCTTGATTAGTGATTTAACTTGAGAGAGGTGAAGCCTCTTACATGGATATTTGATCTTGTATTATTTCTTTGATTACAAAGGATTAAGTTGATGAGAGGTTCCTAAAATATTTTAAAAGTTCTTTTCTACCTCTTCCATGAGCTAAAATTGATTAGAGATGAAGCCACCATTGGAGTTTAGAGGGATAATCTTGTTGACAAATTATCTGGCAGCTACTTATTGATTAGAGATGAAGCCACCATTGGAGCTCAAAAGGATAATCTTGTTGACCAATTATCTGGCAGCTACTACTTTATGAAATAATGTTGAGTTTCTATCTCCTTCGTTAATCCAACGAACTTTGGACTATGGTCTCATTAAGGAGAAATCAACATTGATTTCTTAAGCATAGTTAGACAAGGCTTGCTTCTTTTTCTCTTTTTAAGATGAGGACTTAGAATTAGAGAACAAGGCAGTCTGTGTATACTCCATTTCTTCTTTGCTTGTGTGGAGGAGATGATGTATGTTTCCAATGTTGCTTCTATAGAAGGCTTTAAGCTCCTCTTTAACATTTAACATTTTCCTTATGAAAATGAATTGATTGATACCTAGAGTATTAAAGCTTAGTCTTCTTTGAAATGTTTCTTGAAAAACTGAAAGTTCAGTTAGAAAGTTGTTAAAGCTAAAAAGTGATTTACCTTTTCCTTGGGGCCTAGAGAATTACAAAACTATAGCAGAGTGATCAGCTAGAGAGCTGTTGGGATAGTCGGCTTTAGTGTAAGGTAAGGTTTGAAATCACTCTAGATTGAAGAGGCTTTTTTCAAGTTTCTTTCTTAGAATGGTATTCTACTTAACACTACCTAAATGCATCACCCACGTGTATATGAGGTTGCTATAGTATATGGTGGATGCCCCAAGGTCGTCTCACAAGGAAGTTGTTAACTGTAATAACTTGATTAAAAACAAGAAATTAAAGAATCAAATTTAAGAAGGTATAGAGGTTGTGAAATTATGAAATTAAACAAAAAATATGAATCACACAAAATTGATATAGGCCTTTTAAAGATAACCCAAGGTTTACAATTTGATCCAATTTCACGCCTAAATTCTTACAATTTTCATTATATTAATTTGCACCTTTATTCTCTCCTTAATAAAATTCGCAACTATCAATTTCATAGTTCTCACATTCATAAACTAACAATTACAATGTATTCGATGTTACAAATTAAGTAATCCCTAGAACTTATATTTCTAATTCATTCTTAGGGTAATTGATTGTTTAGTTCCAATCTCAAGTTTCATCTTTCGATTCTTCACTCAATATCTTAAGACTAATAGGTGACCAATTTATTAACCTAGCATTCAACATAACACAATCAATCTAGGAAAGATATATAT
>JANSVA010000009.1:4356577-4369577 GCA_025504915.1 Erythroxylum reticulatum | reverse complement strand
ATGAGAAGAGTCTCATTTAATGGCTTCTTTATGTTTGATTAAAGAAAGGTGTGATGCATTGGATGCTTCCCCTCTTCACTCTTATCATGCATAACCAAAATGAGGAATGTAAGAAAAGGGTTCTTGCATTGTTTTGACCAACTCTCTCCTCTCACCTATGCGTGGCCGAAACTTAGTATGAGAAGTGTCTCATTGTTTCCTTTTCTCTTATAAGAAAATACTCCTCCAAAGTGTTTCTTCCCTTTCCTACCAAAGGATTTTGTTAACCAAATTATCCTAGGAGAACAAGAGGTAAATCAAATTGGTTGAGGATACAATAAGGGGAAGATAGATTAACAAAGCAAAGGCTTTGGATACAAGAAGAAGGAGACGATAGCGCAACAAGGAATTAAAGCTGTAGCAAATGATTCGGTAATACTCTTCATCTTGTTTATGTCTATTATTATCCTTATATCATATCATGTATAGATTGGCATGATGATTTGGATATATTGCTTTCGCTGTGAATGAGATTTCTAAAAAATTTTGAAATCTATCAATTTTCCAAATATGACATACTTTTCTTTTTTCGATCTAACATTTTTTATATAGCATCAAATTAATATTTTTCTTTCCTTTTAATATTATTTAAGACAATACTTTAAAAATTGTTTCCTTTTATTAGTTTTTGGAAAAACATTTTTAAATTATTACAAACATGTCATTGTCTAAAGCACTTTTGTTATGGTGGGACCACACTTGCATAAAACACCTAAAAACAATTAAAAAAGAAGCAAGCGAGCAAACAAATTAAATAAAAAATCAATTTATTAGTAATGATATCCCTCCCCAGCATCAACACCAAAAGGATGTTACATTTTACTTAACACTACCAAAACATGTCACCGGCAATTATACGAGGTTGTTGTAGTATACGATGGACACACCCAGGTCTTCTCACAAGGAAGTTGTTAATGTGTTAACTTGATTAAAAATAAGAAATTAAAGAATTAAATTTAAGAAGGCATAGAGGTTGTGAAATATGAAATTATATAAAAAGAATGAATTACACAGAATTGATATAAACCTTTCATAGATAACCTAGGGTTTACACGTCGTTCCAATTTTATGCTTAAATTCCTAAAGTTCCTAATAATATAATCTACAACTTTATTCTCTTTTCAATCAAATTAGCAAGTATCAATTTAATAATTCTCACATTCATAACTAAAAATTACTAACCATTTGAAGTTACAAATTCAGTAATCCCTAGAACTTTTCGTTCTAATTTATTCATAGGTTAATTGATTGTTTAGTCCCAATTTCAAGTTTTATCTTTCGATTCTTCACTCAATATCTTAAGACTAATAGGTGGCCAATCTATTAACCTATAATTCAACCCAACACAATCAATCAATGCAAGATATATATTAATGGGGATTATAAAATCAAGACATGCAATTAAATCTAGATGCAAACCCTAGGTAAGAATAATTTAGCTCATCATCAAAGTGAAAATAATACTCATATCAATTAAATTCAAAGTATTAAATTCCATTGTATCAAGAAGAAATTGGAACAAGAAATATCTATAAACCCAAAAGAATTGAGAACAAAAGGCCCTTGAATGATAACTAGGAGTGAAACTTTTTTTCGCTTTCTCCACCTCTTAATCAATGTTAATGATAAAACTCCACTAATTCTCCCTCTGTAGTTTTCTTTCAATCCCAATATTTCTCTCCTCTTTATAAACTCAATTCCATCCTCTTTAAGTCATAATCTCTTCACATAAGTTGTAGCTATGCCTCCTAGCTTTGCAATGGATCTTCTTGTACATAAAACAAAGCCTTGTAGCTAAAGTTATGGGCCAAAAAAAAGGAAGGTTTGACTGGGTCGGGACAAATTTTGTATCTTATTCTCAACCTTTTTGGTCCCTCAAAACAACACTTTTGAGACTCAAGTTTTATATATGAATTATATCCCAGAAGTTGTCTTGAATTTGGGCTTTTGAATCACCTCATTTAGATTTCATAAGCCTTAAACATATCCATGTCGAGCTTCAGTGGTCAGGTTACCAATTATATAGAAATAAGTTTTACTTTGAAAAAATGATTGTTAGTCCAAAATAATTCGAACAACTACACATTTGGGGTTCCTTAAAATCTTGAGATGTCCTCTAAATATTCTCTAACCTTTTTAAAGTCTTCCCCTCAAAAAGCTCAACATAAACACAGACACCTAACAACAATCTTGAACAAACAGATTAGAAAAGGCTAAAAATTAAACAAAAAATATCCAAAACCTAGCAAAAAATGCATTACAACAGTTTCATCTATAGTAAATAAATAATTAATCTAAAAAATAGAAAATCAATAGCATAATTTCATGAGAAACTTTCTAGGTTAGCCTTGAACTATATAACCTATCAAAAGGAGTCATATAAATTGGTTAGATCATCAGATACTTGGTAGCACCACTTATAGCATAAGGATTTTTTATGTGTGTAGATCATAAATCATTAATGTATATTCAAGGTCAAATTTACTTTAGTTAGAGACATGATAAGTGGGTGGAATCTATTTAGATCTTTCTTTATATGCTGAAATATAAGCAAGGTAAGGAAAATATAGTTTCTAATACATTACCTAGTAGACATTTTTCGTTGAGCAAACAAAATTGATTAGTTTTAAGCATATTAGTATATATTGATGATCCTAATTTTGGTAATGTGTTTGAAGTATGAGAAAACTCTACATTTACAAAGCTCTATAGGCATGAAATAGTTCTTTAAAAGAGTTGCTCATAAGAAAATTGCATAAGAGAGACTTAATTGGTCACTTTGGAGCTAAAAAGACCCTTGATTTGAATGAACATTTCTTTATAAGTAGAGATGTAGAGTATGTGAAATATGTGTTACATATAAACAAGCTAAATATAGTATAATCCTATAGATTATACAGACCTTTTTTTATAATTAGATAATCATGAGATTGCTTAATTGGTTTTATTTTAGGTTTACCTAGGTTAGAAAGTGTAATGATTTAGTTTTTATAGCCATGGATATGTTTTATAAATTACATTTTTATTACATATCATAAAAATAATAATTCATCTTACATTCCTGAGTTTATTTTTAATGACATTATTATATTATACAAAGTTTCTAGAACTATTGTTTTGGATAGGAATACAAAATTTTTAGTTACTTTCAAAAACTATGTGAAACATTTTGGTAACTAAGTTATTTTCTATCATTTTCTGTCAATAAAATGATGGAGAATTTGAGGTAGTTAATAGGAATCTAGGTGATTTATTGCATGTTATTGTTTGTAGTAATCTCAAAACTTAGGAAGAATCATTGCCTTTCATTAAATATGTTTATAATGTGAATTCTCATTTAGATACTATTTATGTATTTAACTATTATCTCCTCTATAGCTGGTACCTATTCCTTGAGAAGAAAGAGAAAGCTTAGATTAAAAAAAAAAGATGAATATGTAAAGAACCGACATGAGAAGCCAATATTTAACTTTTTAAACAATACCAAATAATAAATTAAGCAAGCTAATATGGAGAGAAAAGAAGAAATCGTTGAACCAAGAGATTGGATTTAGGTCCACTTAAGAAAATAGGGGTTTCTAAGCAAAAACAAGTCTAATATATAACCATGAGAAGATAGACCTTCTCAAGTCATGGATAGAGTGAATAATAATGCTTATAAGATTGACTTACTAAGTGAGTATGTTGTTCATACTCTTTTTAATTTCACTAATTTGTTTCCTTTTAATTTATAGATGAAGATGCTAATTTGAGGACAAAATCCATTTTTGGAGAAGGGAAGAACTCAAAATTCATAAGGAAGAACCTAAAATTCATAAGGAACAACTTAAGTCCTTACGTTGTTGTCTTATTCCTTTTTAGTATCAGTTAACTCCTCATCGCTTTTTGCAAATTCTTTGACCTATTCCTTAGGTTTAGGCACTATATTACTAGGCAAAATCATTAAGTATCTTTGTGTTATCTTGTAAAAAAAATTCATTACCTATAACTTGAATTATCTCCAGATGATCCATCAAATAACCATGTTGCCTAATTATAGATCTTTATTAATATGTTTGTTCTAGACCTCTCTAACTATCACTAGTAGTTTTTTATTGCCATTTCTTCTACCCAAATATATAGTAAACCCTACAATTTTATTATTTAAGGTTCCACTAGTTTAGCATCTATGATCTACGTTTTATAATTATCTAGACAATCATAGAAGATCTAGACTTACATCCAAGTGGCATCTAATTAAAAGACACAAACTTTAGAGAAAGAAAAAATTTAAGATGGGCTAGAAAGGATTACAATTGAAGCAACGAAATTTGTAAGAGATCCATTAAAGAACTTTAAAGGACCATGAATAAGGAGTGTAGAAAAAAAGGGCAAAAAAATTAATCAGTGATCTAATGATGGATCTTTCTCCATAAAGCGAGGTTTAGCTACATCAAAAGAATGATTTAAAGACTATAATATTGATTAGAAAGAAGCAACAATTTTTTGAAAAAGTTTATAGAATTTAATTGGAAATAGTGTATATTATTTTCTAACACAAATCATGTAAAAACTTTTAGAGATTTAAGAAATATAATGTAACTAGTGTTGAATTCATACTTCTGTTAGGTTTTGGTCTTGCACTAGATTTTCACTTTGAAGAAACAAAAGGAAATGAGCACTAGTATGGTCCGGTGACTAGTAGTAGGCTTGTCTTTATTGAACAAATGTAAAATTCCATAACAAAAATCAATTAATGTGCTTACTAAACAAGTATTAGACACATCATTTAGTTGTTTAGATTTTTGAAAATTAATAATGTTATTTTTCCTAAACTTTAGCTCTTAGGGTTTTATGTCCCTACAATTTTATGCCTATAAGTACATTATACACAACATCATTTTTTATAATCAATAAAAAAAACTTGGAGAGATATTTCTTCATTCTTGATTACAAAAACTCTTTTTTTTAGTTTCTTTAATAAAATGTAATCTTATTTAGCTTTCTATTTTCAATTAACCTTATAATCTTATCACATCTTATCTTTGTTGTGACTGTAGCAATTCATATCCTTCTTTTGTTTTCTTTTTTGTTTGTTTCCTTAAACTAAACTTCTACTAAAAATGATCCTTGGTGTAAAGGATTGACTTAGGTTACGCAAACTTTAAACCAATGCTCTACTTAAAATGCTACCTTTAGTAAGGTTATCCATATAATTTTATCCTAAGGATTAGTTTTCATCTCCAAATCGTTGACATTATGATTTATGCATGATGAATGCCAGACATACACTATTTTTAGCAATATTTTTTATGTTATACAGCATATGTGTTGGATGATTTTAAAGGAGTTTACACTTAATTTAAGAAGTTTTTTCATTTCAGATCATAATTCCGCTCATACAAGATTCGGAGAAATAGAGCAATTGGACCAAAATAGAGCAATTTTATAAGATTTGGAGAAGGAAAACAAAACATGACAATGTATATGATTTCATATTAAGGTTCATGTATACATGTGTATACTAATATTTTTCTTATGCACCGTACACGTCCCATATTACCCCTTTGTATGAAGAATATGATATTATACATAGTCCCGCATATGTCCCAACTTTTATGTTTTTAATTCCAAATAAATCCATATATGGCACAATTAGCCACAGAGACCTATTTTTGGGGCCATGTAGCTCATTATAGTTATGTTCTTAGGATTTTAAGAAGAAAAAAAGGCAAGAAAAGAGGGATTCTGTTTAAGAAAATAATTTAACAGCCACTTTGAAGTTGTTTTGAATTGGTCATGATAAAGCATTCAGAACCTAGGATGTGATATACTCAATTCATTTTTTGATTTACTAAAATTTAGTTTTCTTGTGATTTATTCATGCTTTTACATTGATTGAATCAAAAGAATGAAAATAGAAAATTCAATATATGGTTCGTGCATCAAAATTTGAGAGACTAGATATATGTTTAGGGTACAGTATGAACCAAAAGGGTGAGGAATAAGCTATTCAAGAAAAGGCTGCAAGATCTTCCAAGCTTAGGGTAAAACATATCATAAGAGTTCATAAAAAAATTAAAACATTTTTAAGTTGTATATATTTGGAAGAGATTTTGGTTGAATAAGGATTATATGTTAAGAGAAGAACATGGTTTATATTATGAACTCTTACTGATCTGAAAAGCTAGAATAATTCATTAATTAAAAATGAAATTGTATATAATAAAGTCTTAAGGGAACCTGGCCTAAATTTAGTTAATTCATAGTTATGTATATTCTTGATCATTGTTTTGCATTGGTACTTGGATTTGTTATTTATTTTATTTTCTTTATTAATATATTTACAAAGGTTGATCTAACTTGTTAAGTTTATAAGTAGCAGGTAGTGAACCGATTAATCCTACTCGCCTGTGGATATGCTATACACTTGTAGTAAAAGAATAATTTATTACATTAGTATGCAAAAATCATTTGATAGTTAAAGATCCACTACACCTTGTATTTAATCAGCCATTAATTGCTCCATTGTCATACTTATTAGTTATGGCAAGAGGATGTTCTTCTAGACTACTCTATTTTAAAAAATCTTCTAATTTAATTCCTTCTATAGGGTATAAGCAATATTGCCTAGCACAATTTTAAAGACTAAACATGTCACCATCTCTCACATTATGGCATTATGAAAGCTAATTAATCAAACCTGGCAATCTTAAGGTAGGAGAAGTCATGTTACAAAGGATTTAAATTGTGTCCACTATAGAAGGGAAATTTTTCATTCGAAGAAAAGGTGTTCAATTTATTCAAAAACCTAATTAAAAAAGCATAAGTATTATAGAGATTATAAACAACTTTTCTCTTATTGATATACAACAAATGAAAGAGGCTTGGGACTAGCTTGTTTAAACTAAGTGAAATTTCCAATTCATTATTGAGGAATGGTTTCTCAATGAAACTCTATAGAATGCATTGGTTAATATGATTGAGGGGAGTTTCCAACACTTAATGGAGTCTTTATAGTTGTGAATGAGATTAAAGTTGAGGATATGATTAGTAAGATAAGTTCTAGGAAACTACTTAAAAGGGTTTATAGAATTGCTCAAAACTTGGTTTATGAAAGCAGTGTTTAGGATAACACTTCTTCATAATCAACCTCTATTAACCTGCTTAACAAAACCAAACATATCTATACCAAAACATTAAGAAGACACCATTGCCTATCTTGTGCTTACTAAATGACTAAATCCTTTGGTGGTCCAATATTTCAGGGGAACATTAAGTACATTACTCTATGGACGGACTTTTTTTCTTGAGGTATGTAATTATATTTCAAGCTTCCAATTATAGATGAATAAAGATTTGAAATTGAAATGACAAAGGCATGATTCAATGATTTTCTAAGCTTGAGGAACTAAATCAAATCTGAAAAGGGAAAAAAATTATTTAATAGAACTTCCCTTAAGCCATGTTGTTTCCATTGAGGATGAGCTCAATTATTTATAATAGTGAATGGTGGTCTTTTGTTAGGGAAAAGCCAACAAAAGTTGCATCCCATTTGGAAGATTCTTCCTTCCAAATGTGAATTGAGGATGTTGTTGTGTCTAGTTTCTACTGCTTTTAATTGCTTTCATATCTTGATTTTGATTATAAATCCTTGTGTTTTGATCTAAATGTGAGATAGATTGAGGGAAATTGGTGTAGATGTTGCATTAATCCTAATTTTATGAATGTGGCATGAACTGTATCTAAGTCATAGCCCATCACTTACATGGATAGTCGTAACTTACATGCACGGTCGTGCATGTAAGTCACAACTGTCCATGTAAGTGATGGGCTATGACTTGGATACAGTTCATGCCACATTCATAAAATTAGGATTAATGCAACATCTACACCAATTTTATGTGTGAGTCTGCATAGATGTGCATGTGTAAGTCATAACCATAACTTACGTGCATGTAAGTCACGACTATCCATGTAAGTGATGGGCTATGACTTGGATATAGTTCATGCCACATTCATAAAATTAGGATTAATGCAACATCTACACCAATTCCATGTGTGAGTCTGCATAGATGTCAATGTGTAAGTCATAACCATAACTTACATGCACCATCGTGCATATGTAAGTCATAGCCATGACTTACATGCACAATTGTGCATGTATGAGTCACGATCGTAATTCACATGTCACAGTTGTGACATGTAATGGACAATCATGAGTTACTTATTTCTTTCATTTTCCTGTAATGTTTTTGTTATTGTGTGGCAGCTGTAGAGGTGAAGCGAGCGAAACGTTAGACCTAGAAGGATACTATAATTAGAAGGAAAGGGTGGCGATAAAATACATATTCCATTCACTCTTCACACTTTACACACAAAGACATTCGGAGGCACAGAGAGAAAGAGAGAGAAGTGTGGGGGCAGAGACGAAACAAAGCTTTAGCTGAGAGAAGAAAGTTGAGAGTCAGGTGAGAAATGAGAAACACAGTAGACAGGTGGAAGTTTGGGATAGAGGCAGAAAGTGAGAGCTGAAGTTTAATCTCGGTGAAAGAGCAACCATTCATCTAGTCCAGAAGAGAGCAGAGGCAGAAGGTTAGAGCCAATGCTCAAGAGCTTAAGTTTGGCAGGATAACCCCTACCAACTTCTGCATCCAAGAAATCTTCATTTTGTTTGCTCATCTTTATTTAATCTTTTGTTGATAATGTTGATCTCATTTATCTTCTATCTATTAACTTACTTTCTCTGTTATTGTTATGTTGCTTGTTAGTCCATTTTTAGTTTTTTAATTCCATTCAAGACTTTTACATTTTTTTTTACATTTAACATGGGATTACACTGTTTGGAGAAGATGAACTGTGTTTATGCTATGATGGACTTATTCCTTTTTATTGAGAATTAATGTAGCTATTTTGATCAACTATGTGTGATTGAGTTACAATTTTTTTGTCTTATTTATTGTTCTAGTTTCTAAGCTAATTGGGTGTAACAATATGATTAAACTTTACATTATTTTAGTATTAAACAAAGGTTTGAGAGGAGAAGTTTAATATGGAACGAGAAACTATAGACACTTGGGTTAAGAATTAGAAATATATTAACTTAAGTGGTAATTAGTAGCCAGGTTTCTATAATTACTTTGGATAATAATTTGTTGAATGCAAAAGCTAGATTTAGTTTATTATTTAAGTTGATCTTAGAATCCGATTGATAATTTTAGTAAGACAATTAACTAATCATTTCCCCTTAATCATGCATAGGAGATTAAATTAGTAAAATAAATTCTCAAGAGTTTTCCACTTTGATTTCTACTCGTTTTTGCTTTTAGTTAATTCAGTTTACATTTTAGTCTAGTTGATTATTTTCCTTTAAAGTCTTTCACTCAAGAATTCAGGATAGAGTGTTTAGGAATGCATTATTTTTATTTTTAATTCAATTTCACTCTGTGGGAGACAACCCTAGGCAATCACTACAACTACCTCGTATACTTAGGAGTATGATGGCCTAAGTAATTTTTAAAACTTTTTCGGCACAACAAGTTTTTGGCGTCATTGCTAGGAAGGTGTTTAGTGTTTTGAACTTGAATTAATTTTGATTGTTTTTATTTGCTTAAGTGATTTTTATTGTTTCTGTTCATTCATGCGTGCATTTTTCATTGTGTTTTTTTGTTAACATGTTTTGTAATTTTCATTATTAATATAGGGCTTTTTGTAGTTAGTTTGTGCTAGGTAGGAGAACTTTAGGTAATGCTTTCCTTAGTTAGTTTATGCTAGGTAGGAGAACTTTAGGTAGTGAACTCACTTCATTTATGCTAGGAAGGAGATTTTTGGATTTATTGATAACATACCCTAAAGACGAAGAACTCAAGGGGACTCTGAAGACAATTGCAAGGAACCCAAGCACAGATCAAGTCAATAACCACAAGTTGAGTGAAAGTTAGTTACTGATGAAGGAATACGCTAGACCGATGATTGTACTACCACTTCGGGCATATGTTTGGGAGAGGCAGCTAGGAACTATGAATTAAAGAACATCCATTATAACATATGACCATCGTTCTATGGGGTTCTCAATGAAGACCCTTTAAACTTCATTCAGGAATTTTATACCACTCCCTAAACATTTCTGTTAGATGGATTAAACAAAGATCAACTCAAAATGACATGCTTCTTATACACATTGAAGGATCGGGCTAAGGCATGGTTAATGACCCTTCCTTATGATTCTTTGACTACATAGGAGGAGGTGTGTAATAAATTCATAAGAAAGTTCTAATCCCATCAAAAGACATCTGAGTTGTGCACCAAGATAGTGACTTTCACTCAGATGGAGGGAGCACCATTCCATGACACATTGGAACGCTTTAAGCTCTTGTTGATACAATGTCCACACTATCATTTTAAGCTTCACATGATAAACCAATTCTTTTATAATGGTTGACACAGTAGTGCCAGTATACGGTGGACAATACAGTAGGAGGAGCTGTAGGAGAGAGGAAGGCTAAAGAAATGTATGAAATATTTGAAATATTGGGGGCTAATTCTTAACAAAAAAGCGTAAAGGGAAGAAGAGTTGTAGTTTATGAAGTGAGCTCAAATCAAGAATTAGATATATAGTTAGCTGAGCTGATGAGGCATATGAAGATGCTAACTATAAGGCCACCCTAAAACATTCCACAAAAACCACCCCAATTTCTCTTGAATCCACTGATGCAACCCCAACCACAATATCAAAATCTTCAGAGACCAAGATTTTTCCAAAGGCAATCCTCAAATGGCAACCTACCTATAAGGCCTTCTTTGGAGCAAAGCCTAATTGCATTCATTTAGGTCACAACTCAAAATCAGGAAATGAACAACAAGAGGTTTGAATATTTGGAGGCATCTAGGAAGAGGATTGAGATTTAAGTGGGGAAACTTGTAGCTCAAATGCATAACAATCAAAAGGAAAGGCTGCTTAGTCAACCTGAGCAAGCCCAAGCGATCACTATTCTTAGAAGTGTTAAAGTGATTGATAATCATATTAAGTTTCCTTCTGAGTTATCTGACACTGATGATCAAGAGAAGGAATGCCTCACCAAAGAAGAAGATGAACCAAAATGAAAGAAGCAATGGGAGAAACTCTTCAAAAGGGTGAATGACTTAAGCATGGCACCAGGGATAATGAAGTAAAAAAAACTGTATAAGGCGATGGATCCTTATCGACCATCAATTCCATATCCAATTTACCTTAAGGAGTCGAAACAAGATGAGCAGTTTTCTTATCTATATCGCATGCTTTCTAAGGTCAATTTTAATCTATCCTTATTATATATGATTAGAAACATTCTAGCTTATTTCAAGTTCTTCAAGGAACTAAACACCAAGAAACAAACGTTTGAGCCTAATCCAAAGGCTGATGAGGTTTTGGAAGTAGCAAGTGCAATTCTACAGCCGCATTTGCCCCTAAATTGAAAGATCCTGGACATTTTATCATGTAAGTATCTATAGGTAAGGGTGATAAGGTTAACGGTATGCTTGATCTCAGAGTGAGCATAAACCTTATGCCTGACTCTATTTTTAAGAAACTAGATCTAGGGCAGTTAAGACCAACCAATATATGCCTACAATTAGTTGATAAGTCAATTTTCTATCCAAAAGGAATAATGGAAGATGTGTTGGTGAAGGTTAGCGGATTGATTGTTCCTGTAGACTTTATGGTGATAGACATAGGGGAGGTTAAATAGCAAAGGAAGGAGCACACCATACTCCTAGGGAGGCCTTTTATGGCCACTATTAATACCTTGATTGATGTAAAGAATAGGAAGCTGAGCAAGACTATTTTGGGAGAAACAATAGAATTTTCAATCTTTAATGTTGAAAATTTTTCTACTACTACTATTTCTCAAGATTGTTCTTTTGTAAATCAACTTAATACTGCATATTGTGATTTTTCCTTGCAGGAAGAAGGAAAGAAGTTAGATTGGGGTAAGGAGAGTGATAAATGCTACCAATTGCTAATGGATGCAGCTGAGGAAGTATTTGGAAAATTCTTAGAGACTGATCCATATGAAAAGGAGGAAATGATGGAATCAATCACTTTCAGCAACCCATCTTGAGCATGATCATTGAGGCATCTAGCTAAAAGATATTAAAAAAGCAACCCATTTAATTTTTGTTTATTTTTCAATTATCTGTTGGATGTTTTTTTCTTAGTGAACCTTAACTTAGTTTGTTTTCTTTGTGTGTGTAGATTTACTCTCCTAGCTCTTCTATCTGTTTTCCTTGTATCTATTCTTCATTCTTCGACATAGTACACCATGTTCCACATAAGATCAGTGTGCTGATCACCACCATATTTGTACTTTTTTACTTGTTAGTTTAACATTTTTAGTTTTAATGTTTGTCCTTGTTTGTGTTAATGTTCATTTTTTGTCTTAGACTCCTCTTCTACTTTTTGTATCACATTAGGAATAGTGTGATTTTCAAATGTGGGGGCAAGTATTAGTAAAATAAAATCATTATTTGTGTATTGTGTGTTTTTTCCCATTTAATATTTAGAGATAAATAAACCCAATTGGGATTAGAAATGTATGATATAGGTGAATGAGTACACTTGCATGCTTAGATTGATTAACTTGGATTTCGGTTAAAAGAGCATTAGCTGGTTGTGATAGATAAATGACATATTTCATTTGGTAAGAATTTGAGCCTTTTTGAAGTATTAAACACCAAATTCAAGTATTCTTTGTCGAGAGTGTTCCTTCATGATTGAGTAACTCTATAACTTGCTTGCAAATACTAATTGAGACCACATAATCTTATGCAAAAGTTAAAATGATGAAGGCAATTAGGATTTACTGTAACATCCCCTCACCAATAGAAAGGGTATATTGGTAAATTGCCATGTTTAGGAGTGTTTAAACATGTAGTGACATATGCATGCATTCATATATGCACATGCATAGTAAATAGTGATTTTTGTTTGCACATGTAATTGTTG
>JANSVA010000009.1:4330766-4348598 GCA_025504915.1 Erythroxylum reticulatum | reverse complement strand
TATCTTAAGACTAATAGGTGACCAATTTATTAACCTAGCATTCAACATAACACAATCAATCTAGGAAAGATATATATTAATGGGAATTATTCAATTAAATCTAGATGCAAACCCTAGGTAAGAATAATTTAGCTCATCATTAGAGTGAAAATAATACGCATATCAATTGAATTTAAACCAGTAAATTCCATTTTATCAAAAAGAAATTGAATCAAGAAAAATCTACAATCCCAAAAGAATAGAGAACAAAAGAACCCTTGGATGATGGCTAGGAGTGAAACTCTCATTCGCATTCTCCAGCGCTCAATCAATGTTGATGAAAAAACTCCAATGATTCTCCCTCTGTAGCTCTCTTTCCGTCCTGATACTTCTCTCTTCTTTCTAACCTCAATGCCTCCTTTTTTAGGTCATGATCTCTTCAAATAAGTTATCGCTTTGCCTCCTCGCTTTCTAGAGGATCCTTTTTGACTTAGAACAAAGCCCTGTAGCTAAAGTTATGGGCCAAAAACCAAAGGAAGGTTAGACTGGGCTGAGACATATTTCGTATTTCATTCTTAGCCTTTTTCTCCCCTTAAAACAACACTTTTGAACCTCTATTTTTACATAGGAATTTTGGCCTAGGATGTTGGATTAAATTTGAGCTTTTGAATCACCTTATTTGGATCTCATAAGCCTCAGATATGTTCATGTAAAGCTCTAATGATCGGGTTGCCAGTTTTGCAGAAATAAGTTTTATTTTAAACAAACGATTGCTGGTCCAAATGAATTCGAATAGCTACATATATAGGCTTCCTTAAAATCTTGAGATGTTATCTAAATATTCTATGACTTTTTAAAATCTTCTTCTTAAATCCTTAAATCTCAACCTAAGCACAAACATCTAACAACAATCTTGAGCAAACATATTAGAAAAGAAAAGAATTGAACAAAAACTATCCAAAACCTAACACAGAATGCATTATAACAACTACCAACACACTTAATGCTTTGCTTGTCCCTAAGCAAAGTTAAAGGAAAAGAAAAACAAACAAGAAATAATTTCAAGTTAAAAAATTATTAGATAAAATCAAGACGAACCTTTTAATAATTTCCATAATTATCTAGAATTAATTTCTAATTATGTAAAATGTGGTCATGTTCCTTCCTATAAATTACTAGCTAAACTATAATTCATATTTGAACACTTTTAAAAATATTAATTTACTCTAAATGAAGAATTTTTAAAAACAATACTATTCTAAAACAAAAAGAAGTCTACATATACACTTGAAACTAATGTATCACTTGTTGATTCACACAATTATTTTATATATTTCATAATTTGTTCAAGTAATATGGATGTGCATGAAATATGTATATATTTTTTGTTGTATTTTTCTATATCTTCTATATAAAGTTACTTTAGTTTATTTGATTTTAGGTCATTTATTGGAAAGTAAAGACATTATATTCCAAAAAGAAGGCTAAGCCTTACAAGGTATTGATAGCTAGACAAAGTTAGTTATATACTAGATAGACGGATAACAATTATTAATTATACAATCATCATGTAGGGAGTAAAGTAATCTAATAACTTCCTAATTCAAGCCATATCGATTTTTAACTTGATTAGAGACTTTTGTTTCATTGAAAAGGCACCAAATTAGCTCCTTGATTATATGAATAGTGATGCTTTGAATTATTATGCATTGATATGCTTTTTCTAGAATCTCTTTAGGTTTCTTTCCTTATAAACCTTATATACTGGGGTGTAAAATGCTATCTTTAATAGGACATTATCTGGATTAGGAAGTGCAGCTTTAGAAACATGAAGTATTAGTCTATCCTAATCTATTACAGAGCAAGTAAAATTACATGAGGTTCTGATGCTTGGCTAGGTTTCCAGCACATATGGACATCAAAAGAATAAATGATTCCTTGTTAAAATTTCCTAATCACAATGATAGCTTATGGTACTAATGATTAAATCTAGGTCTTATTTTAGGTAATTATGTAAGAATTCCTTAAGGAATGACATAGCGAAGAAATGAGGACTTTACAATTCAAAATATTATGAAAATAGCATTTTTTGGATGAATAAAATCAAGTGTCACCCATACTCTTCTTGCATAATATGGAGATAAGACACAACCTGATACAAGAGATAAAAGAAGGTTATACAACAAAGAGAATTTCTAGGAGATATATGGGATAAGATGTAATCATATCCTATCCTGTATATATTTAAGAAGAGTTATACATACATATATGGCTTAAGACACATGTGCATTAGTGCCTGTGACTTTTTCTCTATAAAGATTCACAAGGCAACATTTGCAATTCTTCTCAAACATGATCATAACTTTCTCATTTTATCTCTAATTAAGATGATTTAAGATGCTACAAAGAGCTTGTAAATAGATCTAAAAATTTCATTTTTAGGTTGTTTAGAAATAGAAAAATACATGAACCCATTCCTTTTTGGATATCTCTTGGGACTATATATTTAAGTAGCAAGAATTAGGGTCTTAAGAACTGATTTTTCTTTAATTCTAGACTTTAACTTTAATTTGAGTTAGTAGCCACCTATTGAACTAGAGTCTAACAACAAATCTAAGTTCCCTTTTTGTTAGAGATAGATAAAAAATAATTCTAAAGAATTGATCACTAATAAAGGATAGTGATTTTCATTAGGGATACCTTAAAACAATTTTTTCTTATTGTCAACTATTTTCTTCCATACATATGATTTTGTCTATATATAGATGTAGGAAACAGAACCTGTATGTAAATTATTAGGGTAACCTTTTATGGTTTTCAAAAAACTCAGTGCATTTCGAGAGAAAACTAATCAAATAGTAATATTAGTTAAATCTATTTAGAAATAAGTGGTTGCTTATTAAGAGCTGCAAATCGTTACGCTAAGAAAACTCACAAGGCTAAACAATAAAATTCTTGTAATTAATTAAATATAGAAGATGAAATTAGGTTTGGAAATAAACTTTCAACTAGTTAAGGGTATATTACTGAACCTCTTCAAACTTTGCGTATAAGTAAGGTTTTTACTAGACATTGTTGTTATTGTAGAAGATGAAATTAGGGAAAATATGGTCTATGTATTTGTTAATATTGATATTCTCTTTTGATTATTATAAAGTTTTCTCATGGTGATCTAAAGTAGTTGGCTTTTTTGGTTTAGATTTAATCAATCAATAAGTCTACTTTATTATAGGTTAGATAATAATTAAGAAGAGGATTAGATTCAATACTTAAAAGGTTTTTCTTGAGATTGACTCCTAATACTACTTTATTGGTACAAAATAATAAATATGCTTGTCTTAATCGAGTATTAGAGTAGTAAGGTGATATAGAAACCACTAATCAATTTACCTTACAAGAAGTAAGGTTTAAATAGAGTCAAAATGTAGTGCTTCTAATATGAGAATTTTAAAACAACGAAGTAATTCTGTTTCTAAATAAAAATGTTAAGCGATATATAGGTTTTAAATTTTCCATGTAGTTTAAACAAGGAATTTGCTTGCAATGTGTATTAATTAAAATTAATGCCGCATCTCTACCGGAACATTATTCATTGCTTGCAGGGAAGCTAGCTACATATAGATGCATATTGTGATGATGGTTATGCGAGGATACAAATTAATGTTTTCTGAGCTACTATGTATCGTCGGACTTGATCAGGAGCAGCTCATTATCATATGTAGATCATGACCCGTAAAAAGTGTTTACTAGACTAGGACATAACATTCAGTTTGTTAGTCTCTCTTTGCAAAAAGGTCAATGAGCAAAAATGGGCGTTATTATAGGACTGTTACAGAAATCGTCGGTTGCTTGAGAAGCTGTTCATGTTAAAGTACAACTTAAAAGCAAAGCTTACATGCATCGAACAATCAAGTTTAATTTGCTCAGAGTCACTGAAACAATCCCTAAGGTACTACCACCCATCTTCCATATCCAACTGCCTTATTAACAAGCATCCTCGGCCTCGCTTTATCCCTACGTATAATGAAAATTCATTTCTCAACAGTGTTTCTCTTGATAGCCCTGGCCTTAGTGCGCAGATCACTAGCGTATTATAAAGATGAGGAATGGCATATAAAGGACATTTCAAGAATGCACACGGATCAAGAGACGAGGTGTGACGGTGATTATTGCATAAAGGAGGTTGAAGAAATGACGATCGAATCGGATATGAGAAGAAGAATCCTTGCTCAAGCGACAAGGTACATAAGCTACGGAGCCCTTTTGAAAAATAAAGCTCCATGCAATCGTAGAGGAAAGTCCTACTATAACTGCTCATGGAGAGGGAAAGCCAACCCATATACTCGTGGCTGCAGCGTTATCACTCACTGTTACAGATTCACCAATTAGATCGGTTTTAATGGATGAAAATCCATTTGCTTAAGTAGATTCATTTAATTTACTCCCCTTTTATGTTATAATATTCTCAACTCTTATTTCACGTCCACATTAGTTAATAGACATCACTTTTTACGCATAGTAGCTGGAACCTGATGATTCTTTTAATGGTCTGAGAAATTACTGAATGGATCCAAAAGCTTGAATAATGCCTTACTGTCTCTACTTTCTAGTCTTTTTAGAAGCAAGTATAGAACCCGAAATTTCCTGAATAGTTTGAATCCGAATATGGATGCTTTATGCATATTTTCTGAATATTGTTTTCGTTAGAAAGTAATGCACTGCCTCCCAAGACGCTATTTCTATTTATATTTATATAAGAAAACAATTAAAAAAATTGTCGTTTCCAACCATTTTGGGTTATCAATTTAGTCATTGTAAGCATTCAACTATTCATCGATACAAGTATAGAGACCTATTAAATGACAATCTCCTGATAGCAGAAAATTGTGCATTATGATTGTCTTTTATATTGTATCATTTGATATTTATATTATGGACAATTAGTTAGACATGAAATTGCTGAAATTGGAAAGCTTTTGTTGTTATAAGTTTCAACAATTGAGATACCTGTGATTATGCCGTAATGATATGTATAATGGATAATTTCATAGTCAAGAACACATAAAGGTTGATCAATTAACTAATGTCTGTGATATCTTGGTTAATTAATTTCAGTTTATATGTAGTATATTAAAGACAAAGCAACATGTTAACTAAAATAGCTATAATTACTCATTATGTTCAAATAAAATTGAACCTCAATTTGTTATCTATGTTATTACTTCTTGGAAAGGAGAACAACCTCAGTACACACTACGGTTTATTTGAATGTGTTAAGAGACTATGTTAGGAGACTTGGGGTGACCCATGGGTCACCCATGACCCACTAAACTCATTACTCAAACTCACTCACACCATATATACGAGATCGAACCTCGTGAACTTTTCAATTTTATTTCTTTCCTTTGTATAGAACATTAGAAGCTTATACTGTAACATAATTGTATTAGCTGTCAATTCTGTTATAGATTCCACCACACAGTAGCAAATAGCTTTTCTTTATTTCTAGTATAAAATCCCCATCTGTACATATTAAGAGACTATGATGAAATAAGAAATTTCTTCATCAACGAAAACTTTCGTTTCAAGCAAATCAATGATGATAGCCCCATGTGCTAAAGACAAACTTTTCTTCATAGATGGAACATGCATGCAACCAACGGAAGACAGGGCCCTGCTTACCAAATGGAGAAGGGTAGATTCCATGCATGGTCAAATCTTGGATACTTAACTCCATGGTCAAAGAACTTGGTGATACCTTCATATCATTCTCCACAACTAAGAAGATTTGGGATGAACTGAGAGAGAGATTTGGTGAAGCCAACGGACCACTGCTGTGCCAAATAGAAAGGGAAATCAGTCATTTTAAGCAAGGTAATCTCACCATTTCCACATGTTACACAAAGTTAAACAAACTATGGGATGATCTAGCTAGCCTGAGTCCAATACCTACATGCACTTGCGATGTTGCTAAAGCAATTACTACCAAGGAAAATACACACAGATTAGTACAATTTTTGATGGGCTTAAACGAAGATTATGAGCACGTAGTAAACCAGGTCATATTGATAGAACCTTTGCCTATAGTAAATAGAGCTTTTGCCATTATGCAAACAATAGAGAGACAAAAGATGGCAAGTGCTAGCAATGACAGTAACTTGAATGTAGATATGATGGTGAGACAATCCAACTCTAATGCCAAGAAAGGGGGCAGAAACAATAACAACAGCAAGAGACCATTAAAAAAAAAAAGAGGACAAGTATTGTGAAAAGCGTGAGAAAACAGGACATACCATAGAGGCTTGCTTCAAGATCCACGATGTGCCTAATTGGTACAAGGAATTGACTGGCCAGAAGAGCAAGGCCAACCTAGCCATGACTAGTGACTCTTATACGGACATATAATAATAACCTAGTGAGTATACTGAAAGGAGTGGCCAAATTCCATAAGGCCTAGCTACCTTCATACAATAGGAAATATCTAAAGCAATTAAAAGGAAGGACACGAGAGAGGTAAAGTTGGGTGGCCTTGCAAACTTTGTAGGTAATAACACAAATTACACTAATGTTTATAGTGCAGAAAATGAATGCATATGGTTGATCGATTCAGGTGCATCATCACACATGGTTACAAACCTAGATTTCTGCTATAAGCATGAAATAAACAACAATATACGAGCTTCTACACTTCTGGATTACACATACATAAATCTAAAAGGAGTTTATAGGTAATGTGTTCACTACTTTTGAGCCTTTGTCTTATGAGACAACAAGCAAGTCAAAGAAATGGGTAAACTCCATAGATACGCAACTAGCATCCCTAGAAGAAAATTAGACCTGGGTTTTGATAAGGCTACCTAAAGGGAAGCAAGCTATAGCATCAAAGTGGGTATATAAACTGAAATACAGCTCAGATGGCACTATTGACAAACTAAAATCAATACTGGTAGCTAAGGGCTTCAACCAAAGGGAAAAAGTGGACTATTCAAAGGTGTTGTCTCCTGTAGCCAAGATTATGACAATCATAACATTCCTAGTTGTAGCTACAATTAGAAAATAGCCCATGCTACAGTGTGACATAAATGATGCGTATCTATATGGCTACTTAGAAGAAGAACTCTATATGTTACCTCCATAAGGTTGTAAGAAAGCCAAGGCAGGAGAGGTTTGTAGATTAATAAATTCCATTTATGGACTCAAACAGGCAGGCAGACAATGACACAATGAACTGACCATAAAACTAAAGGGATTGGGTTTTGATAAAGCATAATCAGACCATTGCCTATACACTAAAGGCCAAGGCAATAACTTTATTGCTATCATATACGTAGATGACATTCTCATCAGTGGAGAAAAGGAAGAAAATTTAAACACTTTCAAACATGCCCTACACAAAGAGTTCACAAACAAAGATCTAGGGTATGCTAAGTTCTTCCTATGAGTCGAAATAACAAGGTCAGAAGAAGGGACAGTACTCAGTTAAAGCAAGTATGTAAGAGACATTTTACAAGAAACAAACTTACCATCGACGAAGGTTAGCTACTCAAAGACTTGGAAAACTATAGGAGAATAGTGGGAAGGCTACAATACTTGAGCTTCACAAGACCAGACCTTACATATATAACACAAAAATTAAGTCAATTCATGAAATTGCCAAGAGAAACTCACTAGAAAGCTGTAAAACATGTTCTCAAGTATCTCAAAGGAACATAAAACCAAGGCCAAATTCAAACCTACAACTCATCACTTACTTCGATTCGAACTAGGCAAGCTGTGTGTTTAGCAGATGATTTTTGACTAGGTTTTGCTTGTTCCTCGAAAAATCACCTTTATCATGGAAAACAAAGAAGCAAACAACAGTTAGTAAATCATCAATGGAGGTAGAATACAGAAGCCTAGCTTCAACTATATGAGAGCTAAAATGGATCGTTCAACTGTTAAAGTGTTTTCCAGTGGAAAACAGAGAATTCATACCTCTATTCTGCGATAATCAGGCGACAATTCAAATATCAAAGAACCCCATCTTCCACGAGAGGACCAAGCATTTGGAGATCGATCTCCTCCTAGTACGCAATGCGGTAAACTCAAGATTCTTAGATCTTAGGCACATACGAAGCCAACAGCAACTAGCTAACTTATTTACAAAGCCTTTCACTACATGCGTGTTCGAAGACCTAATCTTCAAGTTCAGATCCATTTACTCTTCGGGGTTCTGACTTAAAGGGCATGTTAAGAGGCTATGTTAAGTCATGGGTCACCTATGACCCACTAAACTCATTACTCAATCTCACTCACACCACATATATGAGACTGAACCGCGTGAACTTTTCAATTTTATTTCTTTCCTTTGTACAGAACATTAGAAGCTTCTACTGTAATAGAATTGTATTAGTTGTCAACTCTGTTACAGATTCCACAACATAGCAGCCAATAACTTTTCTTTATTTCTAGTATAAAATCCCCATCTTTACATATTAAGAGACTATAATGAAATAAAAAATTTCTTCATCAATGAAAACTTGCTTTTCATAATGATATTTCGATTTGCTTTATGTATTTGTGTTAGAACTCAAGGTGCTAATGTATGAGTATAGCAGCATGCATTCATGTTTCTCTTCATTCATTGTACGAATCAATAGATAAACTTTTCTAAATACTAAGAGCAAATTAATTTCACCTACATATTCTAACACTTTGATGTGTGATATTTTAGATGTTTTAAAACAGCATGTGTATGGTGTAGATGTAGCTAGTACTAGTAAGTACCAGATTAATTAATCCCACAAAAACTACAGGTACTAATGATAGTCTTTTTTTATTATCTAACTATCAAATAAGGTGATGATTTAATTTAAAACTAACTAAACTATAGCTCAATGCAATAATAAATCAAGATAAATATAATACAAAGATTAATCTAATATCAAATAACTAGTACATAGGTAATGAATCCTCCTAAGGTCTCTTAACTACTAACATTTTATCATGAATTTAAATTATTGATTATTGGATTATAAAAATTCTTGTCTTATGTTAATATCTTTTATAAGCCCATTAATAACTAATCCTTAGTAAATTAACTAAAACCTCTTTCTAATTAAAACCTCTAAGATCACATTACTCAATTAATGAATTCCCTTATTATATTTGAATCTAATTTAGAGGATTCATTACGACCTATCTCTAGCTTTGCATGCAACTCCTAATTATGGTAGATCTATTCATACAAAAGAATTTTTATTCTTACATGAAATCAAATATTGAACTAATATAGCAAATATATTAATTCGATAATAGAAACTTATAATTGAATCTCAATCATTATATCAATCAAATTTCATTAACCAAAGGATCAAATCATAGCATCCATCTCACTTTAAGGTTCATCCTACCTAGGCACTAAACAAACTTAGTTCTTAAGGGCTTATATGGTTTTTTAAAAATAAAATTAATGTATTCATTGATCAAAATGGAATACACAAAAGTGTTATACAATCTTGAAAGCAATTATAGTAGGAACTTAAAGAAGAAACATCCAAAAGGAAGAGGTTACACGTTGTTGTTTAATTCACTTTAACTATCTAGATATTTCCCCAAATGTTGCTCATTTCAAAGTTGACTTTGTGCTTGTGATTACGGGTGCTTAGAAGTAATATGATTTTGTCCCATGTGATCATGATTAACTCTTCTTCCTTATATTTTAAGTTTGTATGGATTATGTTGCTTAAAAGCCTTTTTGTTTCTACTTTTATTTTTAATATTATATTTTTATTTTCAAATTTAGTAAAAAACAAAATTAACTGTTTGAATTTTTTGTTTCTATTTTTTGTTTTGATTTTTCCAGTTTCTATAACTTATAAAAATCATAAAAAGTAACTTTTGTTTTATGTTTCTATTTTTTCATAATCTAATTTACTATCAACTATATATATTATCTAATTATTTAATGAATTAATTGATAATAAATATGAATAATTTAATTTAATTTAATATTTAATATTTATTATTAATTATTAATAAGAATTATAAATAATTTAATTAAAATTTTTTAATTACATTAAATGAAATTAATTTAAAATTATTAATAAATATAATTAAATTTAAAGTATCATTAACATATAAATTTTAAATAAAATTTTATTTAATAAATTAAAATAAAATTTAATATACTTATAAATTTAAATTATTAAATTACTTATATTAATAAAATATAGTAGTTTTTATCGATACTATATTAATAAATTTTTCATGTGATATTAAAATAAATTTAATCAATTAATAAATAAAAATAATTTATTTATATATTTTTTCTAAAATGAAACCATTATCAGTAATTAGAAAAACTAGATGAAATTAACAACCAAACAATTTTTGTCTTTATTTGAAAGAAAAAGCTCTAATTAAAAATAGAAAATGAAAACTTAAAAATTCAATAAAAAGCATAAATGGAACCAAAAAGTCCTTACACATAGAAAACGAAACAAACATCAAAAGTTTAGAAGAATAATCCTAAAGAAAAGAATACTTAAATATGTATACTCCCTTTTTTCTCATGAAATTCCCTTCAATTCTTGGAGAATGTCTACTATTTATTGATCTCTTGAAGTAATTTTCATGTTTTCATTATCCTAGGTTTATAATTGAGTCTTCTGCTTTAAGTTTGACTATAACTTCTAACTTTAATCCCTTCCTCCTAGTCTGCTCTTCATAATTGCCTTTTATATAGAGAAATTAGGATTTTTAGATTATGCACGGTTAGTCATATGGTTGTATGAATGACAGTGTATCTTAACAACTCTTCAGAATCATGATTTTACACGTTCTTAGTTAGCTACACCTACATGGGACACAACTATATATATTACTCACATAAGCTTGTATATCTTTACATGGACATGTGTCTCCAAAATAGCTCTAATTCTTTTGCTTTATGTCACGATTTCACTTAAATTCTTCTCCTTTTGATCCATGAAAGGAATTGAGACTTGAAATCATACTTGACATAAATCAAGTACCAAAAACAATGTAAAACTCTCAAATAACAAGCAAAGCATACTCAATATGGGCATAAAAACATAGTAAATTAACCATTTATAAAATATACCTACACTTCAGCTTTTTCTTGTCCTTAAGAAAATAATAATCCAATTATCAATATTAAAAACATCCATCATTTATTAACCCCACCAATCCATCCACACCCTAAATCATTATATCACATTAATCAAATTAACATAATTAGATTCAAGTTATCATACAACTAACTTTTATATGTTAATATCAATAGCAACCACATTGATAATCTTTTTGAGATAAAAAACATGAAGTCCACTCCCTTATAAAGGATTAACTCAATGAACTCTACGTGTTTAGGGTGAAAAATATAACAAAATCTTAAATCATTATATAAAAGGATTCTTAACCATAAGCTAACAATAAAATCACATCTCCAATACTTATAAGTAAACTAGAAATAAAAATATAAAGATATTTGAAATAGGATGTAATGAGGCTTAGGCAAAGGTCTGGTTTGTATAATTTAAAAGAGCAATAACATTGAAGGAAATTCACATAAACAAGATTGATTAAAACTTAGTTCTTTATAGCATAGGTCCTTCACAAAATAAATTATTTGGTATAACAGTCATTCTTCTCACTCTCCAAAAAAATCACAACTTTTCTTTCTTTAAATGATCAAAAAAATTTCAAAATTTGTATTTCTTTAAGTAATTTTGGAGACAATATATGATAGTTGTAGGTTGTATGATGTTTTAATAGGCATTTTAGTACTTTTTTAGCTGCTAATTAATTGATTAATTCATGTTTAGGTATAGAATTGAGTTAGTTGGTTAGATATTTGTGTTCTAGCCATTATGTGGTTTAGTGAGCTTTAATTTTATTTATTTGAGGTGCCTTGATATATTTGTTAATGTTTGAGAGTAGATATTGAAGAACGAAGGAGATTCGAAGGAAGCCCGGAAGAAGACTTAGGGCTACGATTGTAATAGCCTAGTTCAATTATTGTACTATGTAAAAGACAATTCTGGACTCTACCAAAAATTTCTACGAAGGAGATTCGAAGGAAGCCCGGAAGAAGACTTAGGGCTACGATTGTAATAGCCTAGTTCAATTATTGTACTATGTAAAAGACAATTCTGGACTCTACCAAAAATTTCTTGAAATTTTTTTAAGAACTCTGAAAAGCTACGAAATGAGCTCGAACGAGCTTGAAAAGCCTCGAAATGTGGTTTGGAGATTTAGATGACACTTTTGAATGAAATCTGGACGATTTTGGTGACATTCAGTGATTTCTTGATTCAATTCGAAAATTCTTTTAGGCAACTGAAAAGGTACTGAATAATTTCAAAATATGATGAAAAGCTCCAAAATTGGTCTAGGAACTAAAACGGGTCAGAATGGAGGTTGTTTAAATAGGAATCAAGTAATCTAAAATTATTAGACTAAAATGCCCTTTTTGGAAAATAATGGGAATTGATGATTTTAAACCCATTCAAAAATTTTAAAAGCATCCAATGAATCAGTATTTACCTTAATTAGAGTATCTCACTGTCAATTTAATGATAAGATAGTTTTGAAATATTTTCGAGATTTAATTCAGTGAGTTGGTAGATTAAACTCATTAAGGGCAAATTGGTCTTTTTGTATAAATGGTGTAAGTGGATTAGTGAGTCACACCTAATGACCAATTAGAAGTTTTCTTAAAGATTAAGCATGATTAGTTGAACAGTGATGAGTCATTAAAAAATGGCCAATTAGAAAATGCCATGTGTAATGCAGTAAATGATATTAAAGGAGTAAAGTAAGACCAATTACTTCCTTCTTTCAACATAAACATGAGAGTGAAACAAAAGAAGAAAAAGAAGAGAAGAAAGAATGAAGTTTCATCCAAGGAAGGAAGAAGGAGAGTGCAATTGATTTTTGATTGGTTTTAAAGTATGATTTGAAGAGAGCTTGATCGAGACTAAGAGTTCTTCAATTTTTTGAAAGATTTGAGGAAAAAGTGGTAAGTTTCCTTGCTTAATTTTCTAATTTTATGGGTTTTTTTGAGTGAGATGGATTTGTTTAAGATCAATGTTTTCTTAGTATTACTTTGATGTTTCTTTGTATGAAATAGTTGAATATGACAAGAGAGGAATGTGTAGTGAAATTCTGTCTTAGGTTGACTTAAACCATTCCCAATATTTTAGCCATAACACAGCCTACAGACTTTCAAATTGGGTGATTCTAATTGTATCTGAAACCTAAACATAGTAATAAAAATATCTAGAAGAACCCTAAACCTAATTCGGGATGAATGATATTGAAATTTGAGATTGAAAATGGTAACCTGATACTGCCTCTATGTTGAAACAACTTGTGACATTTGTTATTTTTCATGATTTTGAAATTTCAATGATTTTTGATGATATAGAACCTAAAGACATAGGGGAACAAATGTGTAAAAGACTTAGAAACCTAATTTAAACGTTTAATCTATGAAAAGTAAGGAACGCTTGGAGGTATGGATTTTAGACAGGGGTCATAACTGTGACTCATCATTCATGATTGTGATATGGTGAATTAAATTAGCTTACGTGTTATGTGATTAAATATTAATCTCGAATTTGGTTAAACTGAACTATAGTTTTAATGTCTTATTTCCTAATTTGTAAATAAATGCCCATAAAAAATGCACTTTATGTAGGTAAAGGACAAGCACCAAACGCATGAATGTTCTTGGAGATAAGTTCACAAAACTATGAGTATATTTTAACCATTTTATATTACTAGCTTCTTTGCAAAAGAATTGATGACATATGAGTGTACTTTAAATTGAGTTTATTTAAATGATTTTCATTCGATCATGAAATGAATATTTATTCTACGTCTTGTTCAAATAATATTTGATAAGTGAATATTGCTAACATAAGATTTTTCTTTACCAATGTATAAATTTTAATTTGAAAGTTAAAATTTATATGATTGGGAGTTGCTGTTACTTATGGTATACCACTAGGCTTTATACACTTTTGACTAGTGAACATATGGTACTTTAAGGAATAAGAAATTGTAAAACTAGTTTATTAGATCAAGTTTAATGAGCCTCAAAGAAGGATGTAGAGTGGTGATGGAACATCAACGTAGATTTAACCCTTACTTGGAAAAAATGGTCAAGAAAAAGTGGTAAAAATCTTAGTTTCAAGGATAATTTATCCTATATCTGATAGTGAATGGGTCGGCTTGGTCCAACGTGTACCAGAGAAGGGTGAAATGACTGTAATGGAGAATGAAAGTGGAGAATTAATTTCAACAAGAATATTTACGGGATGGAGTGTGTGCATAAATTATCGTAAACTCAACATGGTGACTAAAAAGGACCATTTCCCTCTCTCGTTCATAGGTTAAGTGGTTGGTCACTCATTCTACTACTTCTTGGATGTTTACTCAGGGTATAATAAGATATTCATTAATATGTGCTTAATGGATGATGAATTTATTCAATAACATTTAGTGAATATTGCTAGGAAAGTACTTAAGATATTCACTTTGACTCAATGTAGTTTTAGGTACAATTCGAAAGCTAAAGAATTAAAGTGAGTTGAAAGCACTATATTTGAGCTATTTTTTGAAGATTCACATTTGTTTGTCTCCATGGAACAAGAAAAAAAAGGATTAGAGGAAGATGATACAAGAGAATGCATGAATATGAAGAGAAAAGTTATGAGAATGCAAGTCGTGATCATGACACAAATTGTCATGGGCATGACTAATGGTGCACGGTATGACAAAAAGTGCTGTGCACCATAACATTTCATGACCGTGACTACTTGAGTCATGCCCGTACAAGTTCACCATACATGTCATAGGCGTTACTGGACGTGACTCTTACACATATCCTCTCGAAATCCTAGTTTTTAATATAAATATACATGTGATGGTAGAGTGAGGGAAATGAAATAACACGAGTGCTTTCTGGCTGAAGCATTGGGAGCCTTTAGGAGACAAGAGAGTGCAATGAAGTTCTCACATATGGAGAGACCCATGGAGGGGTAGTGTTCATGCGTCGTTACACTAGTCAAAATAAAATAACTAGAATGCTACCATAGTAGTGGTGAGTCTAGGTTGATCCCACAGAGAGTGTGTGCAAAGTTTATGAAATGAAAGTAACTGGTTTTTAGGTTTAGCGGGGATTTTGAATTTTTTGAAAGAAGAAAATAAAATGAAACTAACTAATAAAATAATTTTAAAAAATGAAAAAAAGATAAAAGTGGGGAATTCGGTAGGGACTTAGTTCTTTAGTTCAATCTCGGCCTACACGCTAATTAAGCATATTTCTTTAATTTGTTGTTCTCAAATCTCTCCTAGCAACTATTAATCATAAGTTAATAATTAACCCAAGTTTTCCCTTAGGTTTTGTTTAATCAAGATACGATCGTTAATTAAACATAATTACTGAATAACTTAGGATACAATCTCTAGATTTAATTTAGCATTGGCATTATGAATTAGGAAAACTGATTAATCAAGGTAACCACATACGATGTGTCATTTAACCGAGGTCATGTTATCCCTAATGACTACAAATCATTAGTCGCTACACATGAATTTCAACTTAACAATTATGGATTATATCGAAATTCTACCAATGGGTTTGCAATTAAACGATTCAATGAATGTATTAAAATCATCTTTTCACAATAATTAATGAGTTCATACACAAATAACCAAAAAATAACGAAAATTTGATCATCTATACACAATACCCAAATCAGTTAACATAGGATAACACAATCAATTTTTAATGAGAGAAAGAAATAACAAAATCATTAAAAAAATACTTAACCCGGGTCTTCTGTGTGGATGTCGCCTTCAAACTGTCGTTAGGACATCTAGCCCTTTATGGGTCTTTCCTCAAAAAATACTTTAGCCCCCATGTTACATCCCCACCAAAGGCCCCTTCAGTTCTCCTTCACTACCTTATTACGCAGCTCTCTCTTCTGCTATAGCTCTTCTCCAATTTCTCCCAGCCACTAAGCTGTAGCTGCCACACTTCAGCCCACTCTCTACCACACCTCTCTATGCATGCCTCTTTTCATATGTGTGCCACACTATTCTTTTGATGGGACAATTAAACTTTATGGTTTTTGGTCCACATAATTTTTCACTGCTAAAATTCTTGCAGCCTCCCTCTCTTGTATTCAACACTGCGTTAAATACAGCTGCTATGTACATTTCTGCAGGACGCCTGCGTGAAATGTCTGCATCTCACAAACACCGTCTGTATTAAATGCAGAATGTATGCATGAAACGTAGTCGTTCCTTGCCTTCAGCTGCTTCTATATGCTGTCATTTTGTGCTGTTGGCTATCCACCTACTACAACGTTTTCCTTTTAAGCATGATTGTCCATTACATTTAAATGTACACAATTGCATGGAACATACAATTTCCAGGATTTTTTTCAGCCACTTTAATTCTTCGTTGTTCTTTCATTTTTCTTATCTTCTTCTTCACTTTTAATTTCTTCTTTTTTCTCTGTGAAGACAAGCAACATAAATCTTCGAAAAATGGCTCATATGTCATGCTTTCGACTCACTTTAACTTCTTTGCTTCTAAATTGTACTTAAAATCATATATGAGTCAAAGTGAATATCTTAAGAAATTTCATATCAATAATCACTAAGTATTATGGAATAATTTCATAATCAATTAAGCACCAATCAATTTCATCTATACTTAGCTTTTGTCCGTCCTCGAGGAAAACATTAAAATTAAGCTCAAAGTCCCCAAAACATTAACTCATTTCCCATATGTTCCAAGAATATATAATCACAAGCAAAAATGAGTGACTCTGAAAAATCATAGCGAGATGTTAACATTCCAAGCTTTTACTCCTGATCAGTCAACATTCATCATCTTCAAAACTGAGCAATCTAATAGTAGACATGGAAAATGTGTTTAACTAAAATATATCCATGCGTACACTCATCACCATTTATGATCATAACAATCTATAACTTTGCATATCATTTCATTTCTCTACCATAATGTTCACATGCAAAATCACAAATCAAAGGACTTTTTAGGGTCATAATATGGGCAAAGGTAAGGTGAGATCATGAAAGTCATCAAAGCTAGTGAAACAAAGCAACACTCATCAAAAACTAGGTACCGTTAGCTATGATGAATGCAACATTTATATTTGACAACCACATTCGACTCCCATACACAAATCACATGAAGCATATACTAATCTAAAGGAATCACTTATACAATTTATGCCAACAATTTATTGAAATCACAAGAGTGAACCTTCCAAGCCAACATCCACCTCATATTCAACATACTCAAATAACACATTCATTATAAATCTAGGAAGATGTATAAACCATAAACAACTTTTCAACACATATGCAATTCCTCCTTAATAGATTTATTTTTTTTAAAAAAATTCTTTCTTTTTGCCCTCTTTCTTTCTTTTTCATTTTCTTTTCTTTTCTTTTTTTGCTTTTCTCTTTTCTTTCTTTCTTGTCATTATAAAAATTAAAATAAACTACATCAACATGGGAATTTCAATGAAAAGACATAACAAAACATCCCTACATTAACCAACCCACACATATGTACACCCCCCACACTCACACTTTTGTACATCCACAAACTCACCAATCATAAGTGTTCCACTAGCTTTATGGCTTGGATAGGACATTTGGTTGAGTATAAAGCATGTAATATGTTTGATATAAAGTTCAAAGGGTTATCAAGGGAAAAATCATGTCAATAGGATAAGTTATTTGGCTAATGTTGTTTATGAAAAACAAAGAATGCCTAATCATATCCATGTTAATGCATAT
>JANSVA010000009.1:4310392-4325465 GCA_025504915.1 Erythroxylum reticulatum | reverse complement strand
TTTTTTGTAGCTCACCCTTATCGTAGGATATGTATCGGAATGACCTACGGGCGTCCCGGTGTATACCCTGCGGTAAGAGGGCGCTACAAGTATGGATTCCCACTTATATTTAGATCTTTACCAAAAAAATTAAAAATTTATTTCCAAGATTAGTAATTTTCTCCCTCAACCATAACCCAAGATATAAGGACCATTTGATTGTTTCCATTATAACCAACTATAAAGCACCTCGAATAAATGCTTTCAACAAGAATCCGTTTAACCCAATTAGTTTTCGACAATTAGTAAGAAAACCATACTTTAATGCCTAGATCCATATTAAATATATCAAAATTTTAGTTGTTTAGACTTTTCATCAAGTTTTATTTGAATAATGAATTTTTCTTCTTTATTAGTCCATCATAACCCATGTCTATAAGACTATGATCTCACATAATGATTATTATAAATCCTTATAGCATCACAATAGCTTCCCACTTATCCAATAACATTGGCATTTAGTTATTTGTAATGTATTTCCTACAAAGACCATCTTTCATCTTACTAAATGGGTAGTTTGGGTTCCTTCTAAACTTGTGCATAAATTATGTCCTATCCATTTTATTTTAGCTTACTTTTTTTTTTGGCACTGTCTTATAGGTATGCCCATTTTCTAATATCTTCACCAAAAATATTTTTTCATCTCCAATCCAACTAGAATATACCTTAAACGGACATCATGGCTCACAAACAACTTCCATTCTCACACTAGTTAGCATTATTAAAACATAATATACAATTATAATTGTATGATTTTTTATTTCTTCTTTAAACTACTGCACGTCCTTAAACTTCATGTCAACTTCAAACTAAAAGTCCTTCATATCCGTTTGTGTCTTAAACACAATGTATTTATTCTTTTTAACAAATGTCTTACAATATCTATCATCACTATAAACTAGTAATTTAACTTTAAAATCAATGTCCTTATATTCATTACACTAACGATATAAACACTCGTCTTGTCTTTATGAATTTTTTTAATAAGCTACCTCTGTATTGTAATCTTTCTCAATTTTCTCAACCTTATTAATAACATCATTACATTCAAACTTACTACAAGCTTTCTCTCTATATTTCTTCTCATTTGCTTTCATAATAAGATATCCTTAATCATTAGTTATACATACTTTGTCTTTAGATGAATCATTTCATATTCACTTATCTTCATAGCAAAAAAATCAACAATGACAACAACATCTAGTGAGAGTCCCAATGAAATGTAGGGTCTAGGGAGATTAAGTAGTATGCAGGCTTACCCCTATCTAATAGAGAAATTGTTTTTTATTGTCTCACGTGTAATACAAAATAATGATGGTACAAAAATATAAATACATGCATATAAATAAAAAATATACAATATATAATATCATACATATAGAACCTGGTAAAGATTAAAAATAATAGATAAATAATAAAATAAATACACTAACTAGAAAAGGACAAGTACAATAGTAAATAAAATTAGCCATAACAAGAACATAATTAGGCTAAGTAAGAAACTGTTTAGAATAAATAACTGGGAGGTAAGTACTACGTATTCAAAAAGAAGATAGAGAAAAAAAATATAAAATGAAAAACTCAAAGAAAAATGTCTAAAATACTTAAGATAACAAGAATGACCTCTCTATGAGAGATTCTTTTTCCGTATCTTAGTACACCAAAGTTTTTATTTTAGGTTATGTCCTCGGTAAGTTCCAATAGAGCTATATTATTTTTAATCACTTCTCTCAATTCTTTTTAGGCCTTCCTTTGTTCCTCTTACAGTCTCTAAGTACTATTTTCTCACATCTTCTCATAGGAGTGTCAGAGTGTCTCCTTTTAATATGTCCTGGTCTCTCTCAATTTTTCATTAATACCATCCACCTTTAATTTGTCTCTTAATATTACATTCTTGAACCTATCTCTTTTGGTAAGGTTACACATCCAATAGAACATCCTCATCTCCACTAATATTGACTTATGACTATGCATTTATTTGATGGGCTAACACTTTATCTCATATAACATGGCTAACTTAATCTTTAAGTGATAGAATTTACCTTTAAGCTTAAGTAGTATCTTCTTGTTACATAAAAATCCTAATGCATTTCTCCATTTAAGTCACCATAGTCTGATACGGTGGACTATATCTTCATCAATCTCTCCATTACTTCGGATGATAGGCCTTATGTACTTAAAATACTATTTCGATGGTATAATTTCTGATCCAATCTTTATCTCCACATTAGTAACCACCTTATGGCTTGAAAAATTACGCTTTACATAATCATTCTTAGTCCTGCTTAACTTAAAACCCTTCAACTATAACATATCCATCCAACATTCTAGCTTGACATTGACACCCTTTTTTGTCTCATCCATTAAGACAATATCGTCTGCAAACAACATACATCAAGGCATATCCTATTAAATATTCTTGGTGAGTTCATCTACCACCACTGCGAACAAAAAAGGGCTCAATGAGAAGCTTTGGTTTAGCTTAATACCAATAGAATTTTTTTTTGTATTTTCTCCTATCATCCTTACTTTAGTCTTTATCCCTTCATACTTATTCTTAATCACTTGAATATAGGTCATAGGTAATGATTAAAAACCCAGCTAGTTCAACCGTAAAAACCTTAAACCTTTTAACTTTTTGGATTAGTTTTTAACTTTTCGGTTTGATTTACTTTAATAACTATTTTTGTTAAAAATTAATTAGTTTATTAATTAATCAGTCAATTTTCATAAATTAATAAGTTCTTATAAACTAAAATAAATCAATTAATTTTCATTTAATAATTTTTAATTAAACTTTAAATTCTTTGATAAATAAAGATAATCTCTTTAAATCATTTTTTAAATTCTTTAATTTGATTCAATCTTTAATCGTTTTTATAATGATCTAATATCATTTGAACCTTTTAAACTTTAAACACATTGTCTTACTAGTTTAACTTCCTATCCGATTTTTAAAACATTGGTTATATGAGCTCCCTTAACCTCTAAACATCTCCACATGATTTCCCTAGGTATCCTGTCATATGCATTCTCTAAATAAATGAAAACTAAGTTCAAATTACTTTGTCTTTTCCTATAATATTCCATTAATCTTTAAGGAGATGTAAAGCTTTTATTGTGGACCTTTGTAATATCCCATTACTCACATTCAAGCTAAAATAGTAAATATGAGAGAGATTATTAAGAGATTAGAAATGCATTTCATACTCATGCATTATATGATATACGAATACATGTGAATAGTGAATTTTTGCACATAAAAATAATTGTACATGCATTTATGGATAATTCCGGGTATAATTGAATTGGGATGTGATATTATTAAGAATTGTAAAATTATTGTATTGAAATTTTAATTAGAAAGTGTAGCTGTTAATTTTAAACTCTGGTGAATTTTAGTATTTATTTATTAAAATGTGGATATAATTGCACTAGGAAAAATGCCACTTGTCAAGTAAATTGATGTATAGAAAATAGAGATAGGGAACCAAATGAAATTGGAGAATTTTAAAAATGGCTTTGTAAATCTCAGAGATGACTTAGAATTTGTAAGAAGATGATATTGAAAATTGTAATGAAAAGATGGGATTTAATGGAACTAGTTCAAATAGAACTAGTTAGTTTAGGGAAATTAGCTAATGTCTCTAGAAGTGGACAAGTGACCAAGTTTTAAGTTAAATTTCCTTAACCTTGAAAGACAAGTTACTGTTCTTGTCTTCATCTCTCTCTCATAGTTTTCTTCTCCAAAGTTGTTTCCTTCTGTAACACAGAGTTTTTCATCAAAACTACCCCTAAGCTAAACCTTGTTTTTATGTGCTCACTTTTACTCCCAACTTTGGTTTCCCTCTCTTTGTATTAAGAAATACCGAAGCTTGCCGACCCCTAAAATGGTATTATGTGAGTTGCATAAAGTTTAGGGCTCCTTAAGCTTTTGCAAATTTTGGAGAAATATCAAGTAAGTATTGTTTAAACCCTTTAGAGCTGTTAGTTCATGAAACCAAAATGGTGATTTATTTTTCATTGCATAATCATGAAGAAAAATAGGTATTTTCATGAACACTAAGGGTATATGATATGAAAATTTTGATGTGTAATTTTCAAATAATTGATGATCTAGATGTCTTAAGATAGTGTAGAAATGATCTATAAGTTGAAAGATCATAGGGAACGTGTATGATTAAGTATAGAAAAATTTGGAGAGAAGAACAAGTAAATGCTCTGTTTATGGTTATGTATTCACTGTATACGTGAGTTTAGAGTGATTTCAAAGATGATCAAAAGAAGAAATTTAGAGTTGAAGAATAGTTGTAAGATGATGATATGAGATGATAAAGATTGTTTAAGTGAGAGTTAAAATGGTAAAATGAAACTGGAGAATGTAAATAGAAGGAAAGTGTAAGGGAATGAAATAGGAAGCACAGAGAATCAAGAAGATAAGTTAGAGAAGTTAGTTTTGGTCTGAATTTTCCATGATTAAACTGTATTGATCTAGAAAGATTTTAACAAAATTGTCTTCATAAAAGTTGTAGATCTTTCTTTTAGTTTTTTATTGATATAAAGTTTGAAAATTTTTGGAGTTCTGGATTGAAAATTATGGTTAGAAGTGAGGGAGGTTTGAAGAGAAGGTGTACGATTGGGAGAGTCGCGATCGTGCCTAAGCACGATCTCGAACTATTCAATGAAAATTGTAATTGTTCTTCATCACAATCTCGAACTCGATGTTTTTCACTAAATGTTGCGATCGTAATGAAGCACGATCGTGACCTCACAAGTTGGTCATGTGCACAATCGCAACTTTGGAGGATGAGAGTTGATACAACATCCTTCGATCTTTTGGCTATATCTCCTTCTTCCGACCTCCAAATGACATAATACTTAAACCATTGGACTCATAACACATTGCTATACCTCTAAATCAAAACTCATAGCAATATGAAATCAATTGAGAGAGATATAGTGAAAAACATGGGACGGGTCTGACAGAGTGTGTTCACATCATTTTTTGTCCTTATCTGTCACACTCGTGACTTTTCCTCACACCTGTGAGTCACTCATGACCGTGAATTTTCTCCCTCACCCCCCTGAGTTTAATTTCTAGATTGATGTTTATTTGTTACATCAAGTCATTGTGCTCTCCAATAGTAACCGTGACTTGATTTTGGTCTGAACACCTGAGAGAAATTAAAAAATGAATAGTCCTGTTTCTTTTGACCATAACTTCTTCTCTAGACATCCAAATGAGGTTCTCTTTAGTTTTGAGTAAACTAAAGACATAGGGATACAAATTATGTGATAAGTCAAATTGTAATTCAAGCTCTAAGACTTTCAATTTATGGATGGTATTTGAATTTGGTGTATTGTTTTAGTATAGAATAGTCCGAAAATATTTGGAGTATAACTTTCGAATTTCTAAACCAAATTGAATGATCTTGGTGTCATTAGATACTTGAGAGATAGTATAACAATTGTCTTGAAGAAAATGTTCTCAAATTACTTCATTTCCCTGTCAAAATGATCATGCAAAAGAGACCAAAAGATTTGGAATTTTGGAGATGATGTAAGAAGAAATAAGAATTTGGATATCGTTTAATCTTGTAATGTTGGAATAACATTAGTAAATGAATTGCTGATATCAAAGTACTAAAGGCATGAGTTTAATGAGAATAAAGTTATTCATATGATTAAATTTGTGATTCAAGAACGGGAGTAATGACTATCTAGTAAAAGTGAATGAGAAGTGGGATATTATGAGAGCAAGTAGTGCTAAAAATGAAATGACGAGTAATTGAGTTATAAAATGAGAACATGGATAAAATGTGACATTTGATAATATACCTGAGTTGTCATTGAACATGCATTGTACTTATTTCATATACACACGTGTGCATAAATAAATCCTATAATTATGCAAAGTTATTAATGTCTATATGCAATGTGTATATTGCATAATTTTGATGTGCAGGATAAATGTCCGTATTCAAACGTTTCCAGATCATAGAAGATAACGCTAATCTGGAGCGTAATATGAGTAGACCTAGATGGTCTTACTTTATTGTTTGTTTTGTTTATATTATAAATTGAATGATTACGCAATGTGAATGTGTTGGTTCCAGACAATATATATCCAAGGAGTTTGATAAATGTGAAAACATTGAAGTACTCATAGTATGTGAATTTGATTAGAAAAGGTGTACACAACTTGATTGCTAAATGTCGGACCACAGTGCGATGATAAGTGTATCCTGAATGTGCATTTGCATATGAATGAAAAGTTATTCTCAACTTTAAATTTGAATGTCGGACTAAGGTCTGATGATATGCGCAAGTGATTGAATGAGGATATGTAAATGTGGTTGATGCATTTCATTACATAAATGCATAAAAGATAAAGGCAGTTGTGATCGGAGTAGCTACCGAAAAAGAGATTAAAGCTCAGAAGGTGAAAAAGAGCCTAGAGCTCATAAAGTGATTAAGAGCCAAAGGCTCACTATGTAAAATGAGCCCAGTATCTCTAATGGATACGAGATAGTTATTAATGAGCCCAGTATCCACAACAAATACGGGACAGTTATAGGCACTCGGTCACAACAACGTAATAACTGAAAGTGAGTTTCATGAACATTGCATATGTATATGATATATGTTGAATGTAAAATGTGAAATGAATAATCAAATGATATATGCTTAAGTGAATATGTAATATAGGTGACTTAATCTGATGATTTGATGAATTGTACATGTTATGTGATTGAGTGAGCCATCGAGGATGGTCACTCACTGAGTTTGCAAAACTTACCCAAAATTTGCACTATTTTTTCAAGCTCAGAAGAGTTACCCCGTTGGGCAAACGGGAGTATAACAACTGCATTCAAGTAAGAGGTAAAGGTTGGGATCAGTTTGCGTTTGCATAAAATTTTCGAGTAATTTTTGTATTAAGGAATGTATTCTAAAATTATTGTATAATGTGTATACGAATGTATTTATATTGTAATGACTTTATGACTATAAGCATTTTGTATTTGTAATGGGCCCAAATGGTTATCAAAATTTTGATGATTGTATTGCTGTGATTAAAAAGGTTTATGAATAAAGTGGGCCCATTTTGATCATTGATTTCTGCATATGTGTGCACTATTTTGAAAAAAAAAGTTTGTAACGAGATTTTACTGACCGAGTGTGCTAGCATGCCACCCTCTCGAGGCAAGTTCTCGGACATCACTGAGGATGTCGAGTACGTGTCTAGCGAGAGTGAGGTACTACAATTTGGTATCAGATGCTAAATTTACTATCTTACATGGGCGTTTTACGAAATATGTGTCAAGTTACATGCAATTTAGACATGTCTTTGCATGCAGCAGCAACTGATCCTTAGTATGAGTCGCATTTACATGAATCGTATGTAAGAGCATTTGTTAAGAGTTTGAGCTGATAGAAATAGTAAGAAAAATGATGATCTGTTAAAAAGTAAGAAAATGAAAGTTTGTGGATATATAGAAATGAGAAATAGTATATGGTTAGATATGACAGATAAAGGTTCAACACACTTGTATTAGTGAATGTATTATGAATTTGATAGAAATATTATACTGTGGTAATATATCCTCGAATGTGGAATAGATGTGAATACATTGTTGTGGATTGATTAAGGAAAATAGATATGTGGTATAACATATATGATTTAAAGTGTATAAACAAAGTTAGATGAAAACAGAATTTTCTATGAATTAGAGAGGCTGAAATTGGGCTTAGAATGGTTGTTTGATTATCGTGATAAGAGTTTATGACTTAGTGTAATAATATGTTAGTGGGATCGAAATCGAAATTTCAAGATGACTATGCATCTATGGTTTCGAATTGATTGTGAACATAGGAAGGTATGACGAAATAATGGAAACTGAAAGGTGAGGCGACGATAACGATAGATTAAAAAGTTGTCAAGGTTAAGTTGATTTGCCTGTGTGAGTGCACATTTGATAATGGGATCACCATGACACGTGAAAATATTAAGCATATGTGTATTATATGTGTGGAGATGATATAGGAAGCAATCGGTGGCTTATTGAATAATTGCTAATTATAGTTCCTATAGTTTAAAGTCTAAGATGAGTTAGAGCAAGACGTGAAAGTGCTTATAGTGATCAACTAGGAATGAATTAAGATTGTTAATGATGTTATCATATATGATGAATTTGATGAAAAAGAAGAAGGACACGATCATGACATAATCCCCATGATCGAGGACAAGCGAAAAAATGGACAGTAGTGTCTAGAATCAAATGAGATCAAGGTATCCTTAGCATAAGCTACTAATTGGTGAGTTGTCCTAAATACATCTATAAATAAGATGTAATGATTTTGATGGTATATACCAAGGTATTAGAGTAAGTAAATTGCTTAATGTTTCAATGAGCCTTATTAAAAAAGATATTCTGATCATATAAGTTATGACATAAATTGATCTTAATGAGATATTATGAATAGCTGAAATTGATCTTCTTAAGGTACTAAGAATAGCTGACAAGTAATGGTGAAAAAATTTGATTAATAAGAATTTCATGAGCGGTATCGATGAAAGTAACAAGAAATCTTCTTTCAAGGAAGAATTTCACCAAATTAGATCAAGTGGATTGGATAGTTTATTATTAAGAATGGTCAATGAAGGAATAAATTAGAAATGATATTGGAGTCCTAATCCTAATAAAGATTCATGCAAAAGAGGTAGAATATGCTACTGAGAGTGTATGCATTTTGTTGATGCAAAGTATCCAAGTAAGTGATGGATTCTTGAATTTGAGGTGACATTAAATATAAAAGATACAAATCAGATCTGATGAATGTGATACTAACACAGGAAATTAAGATTTCAAATAACTTGAAATATGTGTAGAAATTAGTATGAATAATTAGATGTTAGCACAAGTCAATGTGAAATCAGAGGAAATAGAATTAATTGAGAAAATCATTCGAGAGAAGAAGTCAATTAGGGAAAACCAAAAATAACATGAGATAATACTACCTCATTGATGGATTAGATCCTTAAAGAATTATGAGAACAAATCATGGGCATAAGAAAATTTAGGTTAAATCTATTGGAGTTAACAATGCCTTGACAGTATTATGGTATTAAAGATTAAAGTGATCCAAGCAAAATTGGATAAATTAGTGACTATGATCATAGAGGATAAGTGGAGTATATTTGAAAAATGAAGCGAATATTTTGAACATTGAGATTAATCTTACATATCGTGGAGGTAGATATGCCAAGTTTAATAAGAGTGAATCTTAGCTTGATCAAATAAAATATGGGTTGTATAATATCTGAACATGGCATATTGGGAGACCCAAAGAAAATGGAGGTAATAATGGAGAAGAAACTCCAAGGTATATATGAGAGATCCGAAATTTTCTAGAATTGGCTAGGAATTGGACACTACCAGAAGTTGTTAAGGGTTTTTACTGATCTTAGCTCTTTGACAAAAATGTCTGAGGAAAAATGTGTAAATCGTATGACTGATGAATGTAAAGAGAATTTTGAGTAAGTATAACATCAATGATAATTATATCATTTGGATTTGGAGATTATGTAGTATACAATGATGTTTGTTTAAAAGATTAGGATAAAATCCAATGCAGTATAATAAAGTGATTCCATATGCGTGGAGATAAATAAATATTAAAGTCTCATGAGTTGATTATTTGATATATAAATTGAAACTTGCTACAATGGTAATTGCTTGAAAGTTTGGAGACACCATATATACAAAAACATTTCAGAATTTATAGAGATTATTAAAGTTTGGAGTAATTATTGAGTTTAAAAGAATTGAAAATGAGACTGAGACAATGGATAGAATTACTAGAAGATTTTGATGTACAAATGAGTATTTCTCAATAAAGCTAGTATTGTAATATGAGGTATTGAACAGAAAATTCCATAACAGTGTATTACAAATTTTGATATTGAGGTCACCAATTCTAGTGCAATAAAAAGCCTAGAATGTCGAGTTGAATTTTAGGCAAATCAAAGTATTATTAGCTATTGAATTTAAGATCAGCTTCACATGAGAAGATTAGCAAAGCCCAAGTTAAGGATTCAGAATTTGTCAATTTTACTGAGAAATTGAAAATTAATCCGAATTTGAGTTTGATTGAAAATTGATACTTTGTGATTTAAGTAAAAAGTATGTGTACGCAATAAAGTTGATTGAGCAAAGAAATTACTAGAGAAAGTATAAATAACAACCTAAGCTAGACATCCTTATAAGAATACGCCGAAATAGTAATCAACTGCTTAGGAAGCAGAAACAAGTGACCGTATATATAAGTTGCCAACAATTTTAACTGTTGGAGATATGCTTAAAGCTTATAATTTGGAGTTCATAGGAACATGGGGTCAGTGTATAGCATAACAATCATTATCATAGTGATATCATTAGAATACTGTATGAGGCATTATACGATAAAAAGAGTCATTCGCTCTTACATTAAAATTAAGAGGGACTAAAAAATTGGTTAAAGGCTAGAATAAAATTCAAGATACTGTTAGTATATGAAATGAATCTGTAATAAAAATTAAGTGGCTTATGAAAGATGAATGAATTTGATGGATCAACATCGAGGATATGGAATATAATGAAATAGATATAAGAGTGGAGTGTATTAACATTGAAGAGATGGAAATTATTAAAGGAAAGATGAATTGCTCCTAAGAGTACCACCTTGGTAAGGTGTGCTCAAATAAGGAAAAAAGGATAAATAAAGCTCGAATTGTATTGGTTTACATGAAGTTATTGAGAACATAGGACCATTAACATATGAGTTTGTAGTACCAACAAAGATGTTTCAAATTCGTAATGTGTGATATGTGAGTATGTTAAGAAATACTCATATTATCTGACATCAATATAGGAAATGAAATTTGTGAAGAATCTGAAATGTATTAAGGAACTGGTTGAGATAGCATGGGATAAAATAATTGATCAAAAGACCTAGCAAGTCCATCGACTTTGGTCATTTGGAGGAAAGTATTCGAGCAATGAAGTTCAATGGGGAATGGAAGAATATTTGAGGAAACAATACCCCTACCGTCCTAGTCAATCAGATAACAATTTCAAGGACGAAATTTCTTTTAAGGAGGGGAGAATTGTAACATCTCATTACTCACGTTCAGGCTAAAATAGTAAATACGAGAGAGATTATTGAGAGATTAAAATGCATTTCATACTCATGCATTATATGATATACGTATACATATGAATAGTGAATTTTTGCACATGAAAATAATTGTACATGCATTCATGGATAATTTCGAGTATAATTGAATTGGGAGGTGATATTATTGAGAATTGTGAAATTGTTATATTGAAATTTTAATTGGAAAGTGTAGTTGTTAATTTTAAACTCTGGTGAATTTTAGGATTTATTTCTGAAAATGGATATAATTGTACTAGGAAAAATACCACTTGGCAAGTAAATTGATGTATGAAAAATAGAGATAGGGAAACAAATGACATTGGAGAATTGTTAAAAATGGCTTTGTAAATCTCGAAGATGACTTAGAATTTGTAAGAAGATGATATTGAAAATTGTGGAGAAAATTGTAATGATAAGATGGGATTTAATGGAACTAGTTCAAATAAAACTAGTTAGTTTGGGGAAATTAGCTAATGTCTTCAGAAGTGGACAAGTGTTCAAGTTTTAAGTTAAATTTCCTTAACCTTGAAAGACAAGTTACTGTTCTTGTCTTCATCTCTCTCTCATAGTTTTCTTCTCCAGAGTTGTTTATTTCTATAACATAGACTTTTTCATCAAAACTTCCTCTAAGTTAAACCTTGTTTTTATTTGTTCACTTTAACTCCCAACTTTGGTTTTCCTCTCTTTGTATTAAGAAATATCGAAGCTTGCTGACCCCTAAAGTGGTATTAAATGAGTTGTATGAAGTTTAGGGCTCCTTAAACTTTTGCAAATTTTGGAGAAATATCAAGTAAGTATTGTTTAAACCCTTTAGAGCTGTTGGTTTATGAAACCAAAATGGTTATTTATTTTTCATTGCATAATCATAAAGAAAAATGGGTATTTTCATGAACACTAAGGGTATATGATATGAAAATTTTGATGTGTATTTTTCAAATAATTGATGATCTAGATGTCTTAAGATAGTGTATAAATGATCTATAAGTTGAAAGATCATAGGAAACGTGTATGATTAAGTATAGAAAATTTTGGAGAGAAGAACAAGTAAATGCTCTGTTTATGGTTGTGTATTCGTTGTATACATGAGTTTAGAGTGTTTTCAAAGATGATCAAAAGAAGGAATTCAGAGTTGAAGAATACTTGTAAGATGATGATTGAGATGAGAAAGATTGTTAAACGAGAGTTAAAATAGTAAAATAAAACTGGAGAATGTAAATGGAAGGAAAGTGTAAGGGAATGAAATAGGAAGCACAGAGAATGAAGAAGATAAGTTAGAGAAGTTAGTTTTGGTCTAAAAATTCCATGATTAAACTGTATTGATCTAAAAAGATTTTGACAAAATTTCTTTATGAAAGTTGTAAATCTTTCTTTTAGCTTTTTATTGATATAAAGTTTGAAATTTTTGGAGTTCTGGATTGAAAGTTATGTGGGTTAGAAGTGAGGGAGGTTTGAAAAGAAGGTGTGCGACTGGGAGAGTCGCGATCGTGCTCGATCGCGAACCCGCTACTATTCACCAAAAGTTGCAATCGTGCTTCGCCATGATCACAACCTTGATATTTTTCACTGAATGTCGCTATCATGGCAAATGCGATTGCGACTTCACAAGTTGGTCTGTGCATGATCGCGACTTTGAAGGATGAGGGCTGATGCAACATCCTTCGATCTTTTAGCTATATCTCCTTCATCCAACCTCCAAATAATATGAGACTTAAACCATTGGACTTGTAACAAATTGCTCTACCCCTAAAAATAATCATAACAATCTAAAATCAATTAAGAGAGATAAAGTGAAAAATGTGGGACGGGTCTGATAGAGTATGTTCACAATATTTTTTATCCTTATTTGTCACACTTGTGACTTTTCCTCACACCTGTGAGTCAGTCACGCCGGTGAATTTTCTCCCTCTCCCCCATGAGTTTAATTGCTAGAATAATGTTTATTTTTCACATCAAGTCATTGTGCTCTCCAATAGTAACTGTGACTTGATTTTGGTCTGAGCACCTGAGAGAAATTGCAAACTAAACAGTCCTGTTTCTTTTGACCATAACTTCTTATCTAGACGTCCAAATGAGGTTCTCTTTGATTTGGAGTAAAGTAGAGAAATCGGGATACAAATCATATGAATAAGTCAAATTACACTTCAGACTCTAAGACTTTCAATTTATGGATGGAATTTGAATTTGGTATACCGTTTTAGTATAGAACAGTCCGAAACTATTTGGAGTATAACTTTCGGATTTCTGAATCAAATTGAATGATCGTGGTGTCATTAGAAACTTAAGAGATAGTAGAACAATTATCTAGAAGAAACTATTCTATAATTTCTTCATTTTTCTTATCAAAATGATCATGCAAAAGAGAACAAAAGATCTGAAATTTTGGACATGTAAGAAGAAATGAGAATTTGCATAATGTTTGATCTTGTAATGTTGGAATAACATTAGTAAATGAATTGCTGATATCAAAGTACCAAAGGCATGAGTTTAATGAGAATAAAGTTATTCATATGATTGAATTTGTGATTCAAGAAGGGGAGTAATGACTATCTAGTGAAAGTGACTGAGAAGTGGGATATTATGAGAGCAAGTAATGTTAAAAATGAAATGACGAGTAATTGAGTTATAAAATGAGAATATGGATAAAATGTGAAATTTGATAATATACCTAAGATTGTCACTAAACATGCATTGTACTTATTCCATATATACATGTGTGCATAAATGAATGTTATAATTGTGCAAATTTATTAATGTGTATATGCAATGTGTGAACCTAATTTTGATGTGCAAGATAAATGTCTGTATTCAAACACTTCCAGATCATGGAAGCTAATGCTAATATGGAGCGTACTATGAGTAGACCTAGATGGTCTTACTTTACTGTTTGTTTTGTTTATATTATGAATTGAATGAGTACGCAATGTGAATGTGTTGGTTCCGGACAATATATGTCCCAGGAGTTTGATAAATGTGAAAACATTGAAGTACTCATTATATGTGAATTTGATTGAAATAAGTGTACACAACTTGATTGTTAAATACCGGACCACGGTCCGATGATAAGTGCGTTATGAATGTGCATTTGCATATGAATGAAAAGTTATTCTCAACTTTAAAGTTGAATGTCGGACTAAGGTCCTATGATATGCGCAAGTGATTGAATAAGGATATGCAAATGTGATTGATGCATTTCATTACATGAATGCATGAAAGATAAAGGTAGTTATGATCGGAGTAGCCATAAAAAAAAAGCTTAGAGCTCAGAATATGAAAAAGAGCCTAGAGCTTATAAAGTGATTAAGAGCCAAAGGCTCACTATGTAAAATGAGCTCGATATCTCCAACAGATACGGGACAGTTATTAATGAGCCTGGTATCCATAATAGATACGAGACAGTTATTGTAACATCCCATCACCGATGGGAAGGGTAAAATGGAAATTTAGGACGGGTTATGAGTGTGTATATGGATCTCGGCATGAGCATGCATATTATAGCCTCTATATATATGTGAATGGCAATTTTTGTATATGAACATGACTGTATATGCATTCATGACATTTCCCGGCATATGTGTTTATAATTGTGTTTATTGTGGAAAATATGATATTGCACTTGAAAATTTAATTGGAGTGAATTTTTGTGCGTTTTACATTTTTAGGAAATTTTCTAGAAATTTTTCGGAGTATTTTTTCAGACTAGGAAAAATGCCAAGCGGCAACGTGAGTATTTTTCCAGTAGGAAAAATGACTGTCCAATGGCGCTGGAAAGTTAGATACATGATTTTAGGATTTATTTAGGTGAGCCATTGAAAATTTGGAGATGATTTATGTAGAAATT
>JANSVA010000009.1:4279111-4300606 GCA_025504915.1 Erythroxylum reticulatum | reverse complement strand
CTCTTAATCAAGTTAGAATTATAGACACATAGCTATCTTGAAATTCAGATATCAAATTCACTAACACCATCTTATACCGGATCATAAATTCCGAATTCAACCTTTCAATTCCACCTTGATTATAGACTTTAAATATTATTGTTTTCACCTTGTCTCTATCTCTTTTCAGTCAATTCATGAAAATCTTTTCACATCTTTATTAATTCAAGGACATATCTACACGAAATTCTGTTACTTTATTCACTAACATCACCACAAATACTAGACCTATGTCTAACATATCGGACTAAGCAACATTTTTTGTTTCTAAATATCCACAAACCTTCCTCATATTGCACTCTAACCAAACACCATTCTTCTCATCGTTTCTACTAGTCCAAACTCTTAACGGAACTTCATAAATGCGACTCGTATAGTTGTAATTACTAGGATTCTATACTGATCAGTACCCTTCTCTATGGAGAGGAATCAAATGCATCAGATCTTTGCAAAACTCCTCATATTCTTTTAAGAGGTGGCATTTTACTTCTTCGATAAGACACCATCTTTCAACTTACATTCATTTTAATCTTATTTCCTACATGTATGCATGATATACATGTCAGTTAATGCAATACATCAATTCACAATACACAATTAATAACATAGCCTATCAATTCATAACACTATACATTCTGAGCCTAGGAAAAACCTAAGGCTCTGATACCATAATTGTTGGACCTCATTTCTGGAGCCCAAAAGTCAGATTTAAAAGAAAGCCCGTTAGCCCATAAGGGTGGCGTGCCCACAATAGTCAAACACCAATATCACAAACAAAACTCAATCATATTTCATTAATGAATTCAAATAGAGTTTATAAAAGCTTATAAAAAATAAATATTACAAAAATTACATATGATACAATTGAATGTTTATGCTTGATATGATGCTAAAATATAAAAATTCCTGAAACAACTTCATTAAAAAGATCTCTAACTATCTTGGAGTTCTGATGCCTTGCAAGGATTGCTATTTGTCTCTTTCTACACCTAAGGAGGGAATCGTGGGGTGAGCTACACAACTCAGTGGCTAATATATTTATAGCCATAGGCAACGAACCACACAATCAAACATGCATATACTTCATATATTCATATACGTCTATATCTCATTGGGCTAGCAATTTCAATCATTCACTATTCAAATTCACAACTCATAGTTCAACATATCATCACATAGAACATGTCAAGTGTAATTAATCATTAAAACATAACACTCAATCTTGCTTCATAACTTGACAAATCAAAATGCAAATACACAACAAATGGCTCCAGGGTTCCGTGAACAAAACATAGAAACCAAAGTTTACTCCGTGAAGAAAATGAATCTACTTTTCAGATTTTGTGTGTCATAAGTGGGCAATCGGGAGAAGGCTTTACGTCGATGTGCACGTGACTACAAAATGGTTCCTCTCTCGCCTAAATAGAAGCACATAATCATGCTCAAATCATTTTATTAAATGCTTTCATGCTTTTCATGCTCTTTCCTTTCTTTTCATTTATACAAAATCCTATGACATATTTCAAGGCATAACATGATCAAAATCACAATTCATTTATATCAAAATGTCATACATCTTTCAACTCATAACGTAAAACACATCATAGTACATTTTCAAATCTTCAAGACAATTCAAATTCACGCAATCTAACTATAAACACACAAGTAGGGCATTTGCCCATCACACAATAACTATAAACATATTACCACCTCATTTGCTTACAAAAATCCAATTCAAGGTTTTCTTCCCCCTTGCTCTTGGGTAGGATTCTCTTGGTTCCCTAAAACAAACCAAGTCTTGTTCAATAGGAATCCAATAGAAATCCTATAATACAAAGTCACTACAATTTCTTATAGAATGCTTAAACCCAAGCATTTTCTAAGTTCTATGAACTAAAATCCTTTCCAAAATCTGAAAGATCCAAAATGATCTTACCTTCATTCTTTACCAAATGAAGGGATCTTTATCTCAAAGGGAAGATCTTCTCCTCCTCTACCTTTTTTGCTTCTTAAATAGCTCGACAATCTCTCTTGAAGACTAACACAATTGAAACCCTAGCTTGTTTCTCTTCTTTCTCGCTTTCTCTTCTTCTCTTCTTATTTCTCTCTTCTTCATGTCACTTTCTCTTTTCTCTTCAATTTTCATTCTCCTCTCTTCTTAAAATGACAAACAACACTTGTTCTTCCAATTATGTCCTTAATGAGTGAGAAATGTCCCATTTGCCCTTCCATTTACGCCTTATGTCTTTTTATGCTTAAGTGTCTTGCCAACAATATCCTTGAACATTCTAACAACACTCTTTCTTCTAGAAAGATGTTCTCCCTTGTCATAAGTTTCTAATAACACTTAAATCAATCAATTTAGTTCAAAATTCCAAAAGTATTACCTCAAACATTTTTGGTCTGTTCTTATATTGAAATAATACAATATACTTAAATTCCTCCCATTCGTACTCTTCCAACCAATACCTTTACTTTGATTCAATTCATCTTTCTCAAATCAATACTAAATGCTATCAAATTCTATGGAGGTACAGAATATGTTAAGAAACTATTGGTTCCAGAATCACTTCATTTGGAGGTCGGATAACCAGGTTATGGCTGAAAGAATCAAACTAAGTTTTATCATTAATCATATTGAACCTATCTCGAGATAAATTCACATAACTATCATAAGAGATGCCAGATTAAGACTATCTTAGGAAGATTTGAAAGAGGACTTCAAGATCTACAAATTTTGTGAAGACCTTGAAGACAAATTCTATCGTCTGAAGGGTTAAAATGGAGCAGACGATAGGATTAGGTTAAACCAGTTGAAAAAACAGACGAATTGAAAAAAAAACGAAGCAAAGTCGACGAAACAAAGTAGATTAAGCAAAGAAGACAAATCGAAAAGCAGACGAAGCAAAGTAGACAGAACAAAGTATAAGAAGAAAAAGATAACGAAGCAAAAAGTCAGATGAAGCAAAAGCATCCGAAGCAAAAAACAGACGAAGGGGAAAGTAGACGAAGCAGAGTCAACTTAAGACGAAGTAAAGTCAACTTAAGACAATGCAATTCTTAAGTTAAAATGATGTCATCACAGACGATACATTTTCACAGACAATACATCTTTATAGACGATGCATCCTTACAAATGAAATGATGTCATCACAGACGATGTGTCGTCATCACAGATGATGTGTCTTTATAGACGATACATCTTTATAGACAATGCATCTTTACAGACGATGCATCCTTACAGACGAAATGACGTCATCATAGACGATGTGTCTTTGCAAACGATATATCTTTATAGACGATGCATCCTTACAAACGAAATGAGGTCATCAAAGACGATGCATCTTTACAGACGATACATCTTTATACTTCTAATAATTTCTCTTTCTAAGGACCATAACCTTCAATCTAGAGGTCTACAAATTCCGTACTATATACCATTGGAAAGCTAAAAGAGAGGCCTACAACTTTCTAGAAGATAACTCTATCTAAATCTATCTTGATTAATCCAGAATTTCCCCTAAAGTTAGAACATGAACTTTACATTCATCCATCAATGCACTGCACCCAGTTCTTAACTTCATGCCAAATCAATATCATCTATAAAGAAATTATAATTCATGATGAATCATGAACACCAATAACAAAACATACACATATATGCATATTCTTTATCAACTTACTACACAAATTTAACTTCACTTTCACCCTAATTCTTCCCATTTCATAGTCTCTCATCTACCAAAAACACCAAAGCAAAACATGAATCTATCCACACTTCTCATTTACTACTTCTAATCTTCTAAGAAAAATTTTGTGGTCTAATAAGAAAAGGATGAAAACCCCTGATATTATCCATCAGATCTTCGTATACCATGCTTGAACATCGAAAAATCTTAGGTAGATTTCCATGAAAAGAACCTTGTCCTTCGAATTAGTAATGACCAAGTGACATTCAACATGAATGATGTATTAAACAATCCAAAGGATAGTATCTCAATCAGAATACTTGATGTGTTCAAATCTTATAAAGAATAAAAGGATAAAGAATATATGACAAAAGACATTGAGTTTGAAGAAGCTATGAAAGTCATTATTCATGAAGCGGAAGAAGCAGAGGAGACAAAGATGATTAAGGAAGAAGGAGAAAAACTTACCTTCTTACAGGACAAACTGTTGGACTCGATGGAAGATTCAGGGAGTTTTATTTTTTCCCTATTTTATCAACAATTTTTTTAGTGAAAAGGACATTACTAAAAGTAACTGATTTTCTCATCTTTATCAATATTTTCCTTCTGATCATTTTGCAATTGGTAGCTTACTTACGAGCTATAAAACTTATGTTGAATAAAAAGAGTGGAAGTAAGCTGCTTATAACTAATCCCGATTGAGTTTCCAATAAAAGAAGAGAGTTGAGCAACTACCGTTAAAAGAAGCGTTATATGGGAGGCAACTCATGGATTGTTAATTTCATGTTATTTCCTTTGATTTTTGATATAGTTTGAATTTCATAGTTAGGTTATTTCATTTCCAAATTCAATTGGGAAGGCATAGGATTTCGATATGAATTAGACGATCAAGGAAGTAAACAAAAGAGAGGTGAGAGAGCTATAAAATGTTAAGAAGTGATCTGAAGAAAGTGTAAAAAATAAATAAGTAGATAAATAAATATTAAAAACAAATAATGGTGGAAAAATTGCAGGCCAAGATCGTGGTTGTGGCAGGGTATAATGGGAAACACGATTTTCAGTTTAATTTTTTACCTTTTTACCCTCTACGCACCTATATATTAATTTCTTCATTTTTCACTCATTTTCATTTTAACTTTTTCTCTCTAAGTTTAGAACCTCCAAACACTCTCACTTCTCTCTAACCAAATTTCAAACCTCCAATCTCTTCTGAATTTTACCTACTTGAAATCCGATATGCTACACATTAAGTAGTTAGCAAAGTGTGATCAATCATCGGGATGAAAACAAGTCTCAGGACGAGGGCGAAGGAACAAATTAGCTGATTATGGAGTACCTTTCTGGATTTTCTCAAATGAGGAAGGTACTAGCTTTTATTCTCTTCACAATAAGCAAACTATGGTTCCAAAGTATTTTCATTTTGAGACTTTAGATAGACTAGAATTGAGAGACAAGGTTGAAAATTTAACAGAGAGAATTCAATGGGGACAGTTTATTTGATTTCAATATCCAGTTTACTAAGAACTTATCTTAGAATTCTTTACATCCCATCAGTTCAAATCTAATAAACCTAAGGGATTGTGCTTTAGGTTGCGTGGACAACTTTATGAACTTAATTATGATACTTTGTATGAAATTTGTGGTTTCCCCGAATTGTTCGTAGTGGATCAGCATGATGATTTCCGTGTCACCCCCTACTGGACTAAACTAACTAGGTTAAAGCATTTAGACGCTAAGAATGCACACAATAACATCATCAGGAGCCACGAACACTTGTTACTACACAAATTCATGTGTCAAATAGTTTTTTTCAAAACAAAAACTAACAAGTGTTCAACGAAGGAACTTTTCATGTTATGGTGCATAGACTACAACATCCCAGTTTGTACAACCACCTACATCTTTAATGCAATTATTGCTACTCGACGTAAGAGGAGCAATAACTTGGGAATGAGTTACTTGGTTTTGTCCATAGCTGGCTATTATGGAGTTGAGTGAAACGGACTCACGATCTACTGTCTTGAATTCTTGAAACGTCATCATCTGTGGCGAGCTGAAATCCTGAAGTCTCATAGTATGAAATTTTGAGATATTAGTGCCAAGACAAACATCAAGGTGAGGACTAGTCAAGCGAGTTCAAGTGCTCAACAACAACAAGAAGAGGATTTGACGAGCAAGGAGTCCGAAGGGGTTGAAAGAAAGTGCTTGATACAATCTCCGTAAACACCAAGGTAATTACAGATACACTTTTGGGGAACTCTAGAAGAATGAAGGAGATGTCCCCAACAAAACAACTATAGAGTCAGGATATACATTGTATCTATTGTCACTTTGAGGCTCAAGGCATCCAATTGTCACCTCCAACACCTTCCCCGCCCCCATCACCGAGAGGCTTTATTCTAACCCTTTTCTTTTTAAATTCAGTCTTTATTTTACTTTTTGTTTTATTTTAATATATGTTTCTTCTTTCCATACGTGATTGATTGTCTCCTTCTCACATTGAGGATAATGTGCTGTTCAAGTGTAGGGAGGGTTATGTGTTTTGCTTTGAATGTGAATTTTGCATATTGTATGATAGTTTTTTACGTTGCATTTTATGAATTGTGTGAATGTGTCAATGGCTTAGATGAATTGAAAATGATTTAATTTGGAACATAGTCTATTAGGTTGTAAAGAGTAATTAGCTCGCAAAATTAGTGATTAGGTTATTTGGTTAAATATGCAAGTTAATTAGGATTTAGTGTGAGTTTTTCACCCTCTAAATTTTCACATTCATTTATAATTTTAGGTCTTTCGACTAAAGTAGCTCTACTAGTATTTTTTCATGAAAATGAGTAGCTTAAGCAATCTGGTAGGCAATACAAAAAATGTGTTGGTTAATTTTAAATAAATGACTATTCTACTAGCCTTCGAGTTATGAATAGAGCTAGTAGCTAGTTGAGAATATGATTGTTAAATACAAAACATACTACTAGTCTTATGCTCAAAACCGCAAGTATATGGGTCATACTTGTAGTTGAAAGCGGATATGGATCCTATGAGGATTGTGCTTAGACACCACTTAGTTTAGGTTGTTTTTTGTTTAAGAAATCATTTCGATCAAATTAAAAAATAAGTAAAATAAAGACGAACTAAAAGTAATAGGGAACAACACAACCCAAACTAAAATTGTAAACTAAAACTTGGAGAAAAATTAAGATTAAGCATTAGGACTTGTCATTATCCCTATTTGTTCTCTTTCGATTAATTGATTCAATTTATACTTCGCCCAAGATTTCCTAAACTTCTAGCTACCGTCTCTCAAGGTGTAACTAAATGTCACTAGTCAAATAAATTAGAATTAACTTTTGGATCTCTCGATATGCAAAGCCTTTTCAAAACATTTAACTAGATATGAAGCTATCCTATAAGCAGTCTATTGATATATTGAAATCTCTTCCTAATGAATCAATAATTTTTTATTTATAGTTCTATCAATCATTAACTCTCATTGTACAATTAACATAGATTACCAAGATCACTCTCTCAATTTATTGCAAGGTTTAAGCACAATAAATAACACAAATATGTATATCATTAAATCAATAACCAAAGATTCACAAATAATTCAACAAAAAACCCTAAAAATTATTTTATCCAATCATAATATCCATAAGATCCCCTACAATCAAATAATTGATGATAAACATGCTAGAAGAGAAAGAAATTGAAATAAGACTGGAAGGGGTAGCTCCTCCTCTTCTTTGCCCAATCTGGAAAATCTGGATGACAGGATGCTTTTTGCCTAATCGGGAATGAAACCTTGAATCTCCCCTATATCTAGGTTCTCAATCTGTCATTTAGCTTTAAGAAGCAAGTTTCATGACCTTCTGGTGGCTCTCAGAATTATATGTCTTATAAAGTCACAAAAATCTAAAAAGGTCTCTTTAACTTTCAATTCCCACGATCATGGGAATTATACTTGTGCTTCCCATAATTGTGGGTTAACTTAACATAAACTTTCTCTATAGATTTCACATGATCATGGGAAACATGCTCTTTCCCACATTCGTGGGTTCTTGTTCTTCAATAGCTCCACTTCTCTTCTTTTCTCTTAGTCCCTAGCTTAATCATAAAAGTGTCCACCTTCCATTCCTACACCAAAATGATTAATTCCTACCCTAAACCAATATCAAAAGAAAAACAAAAACCATAAAGATAAAACTAATAAAAAACACACAAAACAAGTCCTAAAACATAATAATACTAACTTATTATGCAAGAAACATATGCCAAATACTTAGAAAAATACATACTAATGCATAATTATCAACTTCCTCATACTTAAATCCTTGCTTGTCCTCAAGAAAAATCAAACATAAATAATCAATTCTATCACTTCATTTTCATAAGTATCCAAGCATGCAATCCCTCAAAGTTTAGCCAACTCAAGTATCAAGCTATTACAAATATCATGACTACTTTTCATTAGTGTACATAAGCAAACTCAATTTATGACACCATCAATCAAAGATAAGTATAAACACATAATGAATCTTCCTAACGGTTTCACTCATTTCTCTCAACTGTTTGGTGGTTAGTGTTTCACTGAAGCTCCCTATAGGAAACTACACTACCATAGGCTTGCTAATACACTAATTCTCCTATACAATGATTACATGCATAAATAGATCAAAAGGGGTTGTTTCAGGTTATAATGTGGTAATGGTTAAGGTGGGTTAAAAGAGGTAAAGGGTTGATCACAAGCATGCCTAAAGTAATAAGTGAACAACAAGATACAAAACATATTATGAGATATACAAATGTAAATATACTACTACTCTGCGCTTATTGATGCTACCAAAACGTTCTTCTTTTTTCTTTTTATTTTTATATAATTGAAGAAAAAACAAACATAGCAACTAGATATAATATGATCGAAGAGTAGAAGTATAACTCAAATCATCTCGGAAAGAAAAAATTTGTACCAATAATCCCAAACTAGCGCATCACTTAATACTTTACTAAGCTTGTGAATGGGTAGGCTAACGAGGTTTTGTGTTTTGAAATATGAGGTGTTTTCAAGAAACAAAAGGGTTAAGGCTCAATGGGGCTAACAAGGGATATTAACAAGGCTAGGTCATTTAAGCCAAGGGTTATCATAAAAAGAGCCTTAATCATTTCTATTAAGCATGCATCTAGTAGACTCAAACCAATGCAAAACAAGTTCTGAAGGTAGTAACCTAAAGGGGAATCACACACTCAAAGAAATAAGATGACTATAGATGGAATCATATAAGCTCAATCCTCACATTGGATCAAATGAAAATTCATTATGCATCTCTACACTACCTTATCGCTCAAGTGTCACATTTTGAGTAAGCTTATACAACTAACTACGTTAATCATTCAACACGTTTCCCTTTCTACTCAGGTACCCTAATCCAAGTTCAAGTATGCATTCAATCTCATTCCATCTAGCATGATAGAATCTCATGGAAAAAAACATAAAAAATGATTTAAGTGTGGTTCCATTGCTTAACACAACACAACATCAAACAACAACCTAATATGCCTAAAACATGCATTCTAAATAGTAAATAAAATAAATTTAAACGATGCAGTTGACAAGGCAAATGTCACCTCCCCACACTTGGACAACATATTGTCCTCAATGTGACAAGGCAACCATAAAATGAAATTAAACATCAAACACAACATCAACTAAGCAAACAAATAACCCAACAAACAAAATAAATAAAGCAATATAAAAGGTGAAGGGTAAGAAGGCTTATAAGGATTGAGGTGGTGAAGGTGTAGAAGAGGGGACTTCAATGTTTTTTGTCTCATTGAACTTGAGGAACTTCTTCTTCACATACTGCTGCTCTTAATGTACTTATCGCGTTGGTTTTCGAGCTCATTGATCTTTAACATCATTTGTTGTCAATTTGTGGCCATCCAGTCAAGAATTTGTTGAAACTGATCAATATTTGCTGCTACTGTTGGTTCCTCTTCGACTGTCTTCCTAAGGCTTCGGTGCTTCCTAAGAGGTGGATGGTTGAGACATAGCTACATTCTTGCCCTTCTTGTTCTTAACTACAGTATGCATTTGAGGATTTCAAGCTCTATAAAATGGAGCTCCAAAATTTCAGAGCGTCTTAAATATGATACATTAAAAATATCATAGTTAGTAGTACGCATAGTATCCACATCAAGATGATAAAATGAAACCAAGGCAGCAATAATATAAGCCATACCAAAATATGATCTTTTCTTATTAATGCAACTCACAATAGACCAAAAAATGAGATATAAGGTATTTATTTTAACATTGCAATCCATGCACCAAAGAAAGAAAAGTTCTTTAGTAGAACACTTATTGCTTTCAGTTTTATTAAAGACAATTAAGCACAAAAATTTGTGAAGCAATAAGTGCTCAGTGCTACGAATTAAGTTATTAGGTGCATTCTTAAAATCACACGTGTTTTCACCCATAAGGCTTTTCCAATAGTCATCTGCATAGAAGTCATCATGATCATCTAAAATTTTAGTGTTTGATAAGTCAAAAAGTACATGAATGATTGTATAATCAAGCTTATAAACATGACCACCTATTCTAAACAAAAAAGTATCCATTTTAGGATTATAATGCACAATGGTAAAAAATTCAACAGCCATCATGAGGTATATTGGTATATCACAATGAATTAACCGACCCTAAACAATATTCATAGCTAATCATTAAATATTACACCTTAAACATGGAGTTTCTAACAATTCAAAATCAAGGTATCTCGTGGGCAGTAATTCTCTATCTTTAAAGTCTTGAAATCGTATACCTTCTTCTTTTGAAGAAAATGGGAATGGGGCACAAAAATTTGCTGCTACATTATGATTACCTTCACCAGAGACTTTTTGATGCAATTGGTCAATGGTTTTCCAAACGACAAGCTTCTTTGGAGCTATTGAAGAAGAAAAATCTGCAAACATAGGCAAAAGAGAGAGTGAGTATGTTTTAAAGAGATAAAGTAATAACAACTCACCAAATCCTTGTATTCATGATGATGTAGTTTGAAATAAATGTAAAAAAAGTGATTAATGATGGAAAAGATTAAGAAAATATCAAAATTTGGGAGAAAAATGAAAAATTTTCAAAGTTAGTGTTAGTAAGATAGTTGGTTATAGAGAGAGAAAATGAGGGAAAGTGAAGAAAGAAGAAGAAAAGAGGGTTTGTAAAATGTTTCTATTGACTGATTTCCATAATCTTAGGTTAAGGCTTCAGAAAGTTTCTAGAGAGTCATCCCACGCTCGTGGATTATTAAAATTTTTTCCATCTTTTGATTCTTCTTCTAAGCTTAACATGCATTCCCAACATTTAGTCAACCTACCAAGACATCAAAATCAATTATCCAACAAGAAATTTGAAAAGAACACAAGTTCAAACTCAAACAAAATTCAAACCAAACATAATAAAAACCAAACAAATCAAACACATAAGTACATAAAAGCAAGCAAAAGAAAGGTAAACATGCTAATTTAAAGTCATTAGCTTGACCATTTCACATGCTGTCATGAAGAAGTGGAAGAAAGGAAAAAGAGATAACTTCCCTTTCTTGTGAGTATAGCCCTCCATAGTATGGCTTGCATCTATGCCCATTGACTTTGAATGCTTCACCCTTGTCATTTTCTAACTCCAAAGCTCCATGGGGAAACACTTGAATAACCTTGAAGGGTCCATTCTATCTTGACTTGAGCTTTCCAGGAAATAATCGAAGTCATAAATTGAACAACAGTATAGGTCCACACTTTTGAACTACTCCTTCTTTATGTGAGCATCATGCTACTTCTTTGTCCTTTCCTTATACAATTTGGCATTTTCATAAGTGTCAAACCTCAATTCTTTCAATTTGTCAAGTTGTAACAATCTTTTGTCACTTGTAAGCTTCTAATCCATGTTCAACTTCCTAATAGCCCAATAGGCCCGATGCTCTAACAAAGGTAAATGACACGCCTTTCCATACACAAGTTTATATGGAGTACTTTCTATGGTTGTCTTGATAGCTATCCTGTAAGCCCATAGGGTGTTATCTAGCTTCAATGCCTAATCCTTTCTTGAGGTGCTCACTATCTTCTCTAGAATCTTCTTTAGCTCTCTGTTCACCACCTCCATTTGATCAATAGTTTGGGGGTGGTAAGGGGTCGTCACTCTATGATGAACATTGTATCTTTTTAGAAGACTCTTAAATGGTTTGTTGCAAAAATGGCTCCCTCCATCACTCATAATTGCTTTGGGCACCCTAAATCTTGTAAAGATCTTCTTGATGAACTTTTGAACCACCTTGCCCTCATTAGTTGGAGTAGCTATAGCCTTAACCCACCTGGAAACATAGTTAACTCCAACTAATATGTAAGTGTTACTTAAAGAGGATAGGAATTGTCTCATAAAGTCCAAACCCCACACATCAAATATCTCCACCTCTATTATGTTTGAAAGCGGCATATCATCCTTCTTCGATATGTTTCCCACTTTTTGACACCTATCATCATTTAGCACAAAGTCTCTAGCATCCTTGAACAAGGTCAACCAATAGAATCCACTCTCCAAGATCTGAGCTGCAGTTATGTCAGCTCTATAATGCCCTGCATAAGGTGAACTATGACCTTGCATCAAAATCTTCGGCATTTTATATTCAGGGATACACTTGCAAATCACACTTTCAGTACATATCTTATATAGTACAGGTTCATCCCAAATCTATTGAGAACATTAAAATACAAACTACTTCCTTTGTTAATAAGAAAGATTGGAAGGAAGAATACTACCTGAGAGGTAGTTTGTAATATCTACAAACCAAGGACGAAAAGGATTATCTACCATCATTAAAGCCTCATCAGGAAATCTCTCCTTGATTTCCTCTTCTTCTTTATGGTGCCCTCCTTTAAGTCTCAAGAGGTGGCTAGCTATAACATTTTCTGCTTCAATGTCGAATTTTTGGAGCAGAAATACTCATCAGATAAGCCTAGCCTTGGCATCCTTCTTTGCAAAAAGATATCGTAATGCTATATGATCTATAGAAACAACCACATGTAAGCCTAAAAGATAAGAATGAAATTTCTCTCATGCAAATACCACGGCAAGCAACTCCTTTTCTGTTGTTGTGTAATTCAGTTGTGCTCCCGTCAAGGTCTTACTTACATAATAGATGAAGTGTAGCCTTTCTTCCTTCCATTGACCAAGGACACAACCAATGGCATAATCGCTTACATCACACATAATCTTGAAAGGAAGAGACCAATTTGGCAACATCAGAATGGGTGCTAATATAAGTGCCTTCTTCAACCTGTTAAAAGCGTCCCAATAAGCATCATAAAAAATAAAAGGACATCTTTAACTAATAAATAAGTTAAGGGTCTAGCGATAAGAGAAAATCCTTGATGAGATGTCTATAGAACCCTATATGACCAATGAAGGTTTGGATGCCCTTGATTTTAGTGGGAGGTGGTAACTTTTCAATTACTTCGATCTTAGCTCGATCCACCTCAATCCCCTTGCATGAGATCATATGGCCCAATACAATCCCCTCTTGATGACACTTCTCCTAGTTCAAGACTAGATGAGACTCCTCGCATCTTTGATGCACTCTGTCTAAATTAAACAAGCAATGATTAAAAGAATCTCCAAAGATAGAAAAGTCATCCATAAATACCTCAATGAAGTTCTCATTCATGTTCAAAAAATGGCCATCATGCACCTTTGCAATGTGGAAAGTGCATTGCATAAACTAAATGACATCCTTCGATAAGCAAAAGTCTTATAAGGATAAATGAAAGTGGTCTTCTCCTGATTCTGTGGGTATATAACCACCTAATTATACCCTGAGTATCTATCAAGAAAATAGTAAAATGTATGGCAAACCACCCTCTCAATCACTTGGTCCACAAAAGGTAAAGGGAAATGATCTTTCTTAGTGGTCAAATTGAGCTTCCAGTAATCAATATATACCCTCTAACCTATGATGGTCCTAGTGAAAATCTTTTTACCTTTTTCATTTTTAATCACTATCATGCCTCCTTTTTTAGGCACACACTATACCGAACTCACCCACTCACTACCTAAAATGGGATAAATAATCCCTACATCCAACAAGTTTACTAACTCCTTCTTCACAACCTCTTGCATGTTTAGATATAATCTTCTCTATCACTCTCTCGTAGTTTTATGCCCTTCTTCTAGGTTAATCCGATGCATCACCATATTGGGGCTAATCCCCCTAATATTATAAATTTGCTACCTTATAGCTCTCATCCTCTTCCTAATGACCCCGCCACTTTCTCTTCTTGCTCGCAATCCAATTGGTTCGAGATAATGATAGGTAATATATGGTTCTTACCTAAAAAGGTGTATCTCAAATGGGAAGGTAATGGTTTAAGCTCCAAAGTGGGAGACTTAACAATTGAAGGTGGTGTAGGTGTATCTGTTCTCTCTAACTTCTCTAACTCAACTTACTCACATAAATTCTCTTCTCTCACACTCTCATCCTTTTATACTTTAGTAACTTCATTAACTTCCTCTTAAACCTCCTTTATACATTCATCTACAACATCAATCTTCATACATATATTACCATCCATTAGTTTCTTCAAAGATTTAGACATATTAAACTCAACCTATTCATCACCAATCCTCAAAATAAGTTTTCCCTCATGCACATCAACTGATGCCCTACTAGTATTCATAAAAGGCCTACCTAAAATCAATAGACAATTTTTATTAACTTCAAAATCCAATACCATAAAATCAATAGGAATAATAAATTTATCTACTTTTACTAACACATCTTCTACATCTCTATATGGCCTCTTGATGGATTGATCCGCAAGTTGAATCAGCATGCATGTTGGCTTGACCTCTCCTAGTCTCAATTTCTTGAAAAACAGACAAAGGCATCAAGTTAATGCTTACACCTAAATCACATAAGCATTTAGAAAATTCAAAGTCACCAACAAAACATGGAATCATAAAACTCCCTAGGTCTTTTAGTTTTGAAGGCATCGTGCTTAAGATAACTGAATTACAATTCTCCATTAAAATGACCATCCAATTGTCCTCCCATGTATGTTTGTTTATCAGCATGTCCTTAAGAAACTTCGTATACTTAGGCATGCACTCCAAAGCTTCCACCAATGGCAGGTTGATCTGAAGCCTCTCCAGTTTCTCTAAAAACCTGGAAAATTGAGTGTCTACCTGATGTTGTCTCACCCGTTGTGAATATGGAAGTTTAGGCTTGTATGGTGGTGGCAGTAAATACGGCCTTCCTTCTTCTCTCTCTTCTTGAATCTCCTTGCCTTTTCCCTTTTTTTGCTACCCTTTTTCACACTTGGTTCCTCCATCTACTTGCCACTTTGAAGTATGATAACCTTTAATTTTTCCCTTGGGTTGGCCTCAGTATTGCTTAGTAAGCTACCTGTATTTCTAGAAGACATAGCATTAGCAAGTTGACCTACCTATACCTCCAAATTGTGGATGGATCAGGCATGGTTCTTTACTATCTGACCAAACTTTGCCTCTATCCTCTTTTGACATTCCTCGCTTGAAAACATTCTCTTTTGGTTCTCTAATTGATTTTCCATTCTGGAAACCAAATCATCCCTCAATTTGTCCATTTTGTTCTCCAAAGATCCAAGTTGTTCTTACTAAAATCTTGGAGGTCCTTACAGTCCTGCTTGGCCATATGTATTGTTACTACTCCAAGAAAATTTTGGGTGGTTTTTCCAACCCAGATTATAAGTATTTGAGTACAAATTGTTACCTCGTTATAGTTGGCCTAAGTAACTTACCTATTTAATGCTACTAGCTCCCAACAAAAAGCATTCTATTGTGCAATGGTTATCCTGCTTGCATAACTCACACCGTGATTACATAGCTTTGGATGCAGATGAGAACCCTCCTTGCATGTTGCTTAACTTCTTGGTGAGGGTTGTGATCTGTGCTTGCAAAGTAGTAATAGAGTCAATTGGCATCATACCTTTTTGCTCATTCTACCCCTGTTTACTCCTCTCGTTTGACCACATATAACTGTTGCTCACTAACTCTTCCAAAAGGTCATATGCTGCATCGATATTTTTTCTCATCAAAGATCCTTCCAAAGCTGCATTTATGGTCCCTCGTGTGCTCTGATTTACAACACTGTAGAATGTTTATATGAGGAATTCCCTCGGAAGGTTATGGTAGGGACAACTTCTCTACAGTTCTTTAAACCTCTCCTAAGCTTCATATAAAGACTCCCCATCGCTTTCTTAAAAATTTGTGATTTCTTTAATGATCCTTGCTGTTTTGGTCAATGAAAAATATCTGGCGAGAAATGTTTGGGTTAGTTATTCCTAAGTGGTAATTTGTCCTGAGTTGAGTGAATTGTACCACACCTTCACTCGATCTCTCAAAGTGAAAGAAATAGTTGCAATCTCATGACATCATCAAACATTCGATTAAACTGGAAAGCATTGCATATCTCTGAAAAATTGGCGAGATGGGTTGGGATCTTTATTGGACACCCATAAAACTGCACAGTACTATGAAGAATGTTGAACAATGCTGACTTGATCTCAAAATTGTTAGCTTAAATCACTAGCCTCTCGACTCTTTGAGGAATGAATCTTGGTCTCATAAAGTCCATCAATGTCCTTTTGGCCCCTCCGTCTTCTCTTTCTTCAGCCATATTTCTTTATATAATGTCTTGGCGCTTCGCTCTTCTCAACTGTTGTTCTTGCCTTGTGATATCCACTAACTCTTTATCACCAAATTTAGTATTCCTTCGCGTGCTCCTCGTGTTCATGCACCTGAAAAGACATAAGGAAAAGTATCAAAAACTCTTAAATCAGAGTAACCCAAACTAAACAAGATGTTAAACAATCAATCCTTGACCACGACACCAAAAGCTTTTTGAATGAAAAACACACTACTAGTCTTACGCTCAAAATTACAAGTGTACGGGTTGTACTTCTAGTTGAAGGCAGATATCAATCCCGTAAGGATTATGCTTAGGCACCACTTAAGTCAGGTTGATCTTTGTTTAAGAAATCGTTTCAATCAAATTTAAAAAATAAGTAAATAAAGACAAATTAAAGTAACAGGGAACAATGCAACCTAAAGCAAAATCATAAACTAAAACTTGGAGAAAATCAAGATTAAGCATTAGGACTTGTCATTATCCCTATTTGCTCCCCTCTGATTAATTGATCCAATTTATGCTTGGCACAAAATTTCCTAAAATTCTAGCTACCCTCTCTCAAGGTGTAACTAAATGTCACTAGTTAAATAAATTAGAATTAACTTTCGGATCTCTCGATGTGCAAAGCCTTTCCTAAACGTTCAACTAGATATGAATCTATCCTATAAGTAGTGTATTAATATATTGAAATCTCTTCCTAATAAATCAATAACTTGTTATTTATAAGTCTATTAATCGTCAACTCTTTTTATACAATTAATATAGATTACCAAGCTCACTCTCTCGATTTATTACAAGGTTTAAGCACAATAAATAACATAAACATGTATATCATTAAATCAATAACCAAAGGTTCACAAATAGTTCAGAAGCAAACCCTAAAAATTGTTTTATCCAATCATAATATCTAAAAATTGTTTTATCCAATCATAATATCTATAACATCCCCCAACAATCAAATAATCCATGATAAATATGCTAGAAGAGAAAGATATTGAAACAAGACTAGACGGGGCGACTCCTCCTCTTCTTTTCCCAATCTGGTAAATCTAGATGACAGGATGCTCTTTACCCAATCAAGAATGAAACCTCGAATCTCCCCTATCTCTAGGCTCTCAATCTATCTTTTGGCTCTAGGAAATAAGTTCCACAACCCTCTGGTGGTTCTCAAGATTCTATGTCTTATAAAGTCACAAAATCCTAAAAAAAATACATAGAACTTGCGTGTCTCTTCGACTTCCAATTCCCACGATCGTAAATTAATTTAATAAAAACTTTCTCCATAGATTTCCCATGATCTTGGGAAACATGCCCTTTCCCGCGATCGTGGATTATTGTCCTTCAGTAGCTCCACTTCTCTTCTCTTCTCTTGGTCCCTAGTTCAATCACAAAGGTGTCCACCCTCCATTCCTACATCGAAATGGTCAATTCCTACCCTAAACCAATATTAAACACAAAAGAACAACCATGAAGATCAAACTAAACAAAAACACACAAAACAAGTACTAAAACATAATAATACTAACTTATCTTACAAGAAACACATGCCAAATACTTAAAAAAACACATACTAACACACAACTATTAGTGATGTAGTTAAGTAACCAGATCAACACACATCATAAATGTGTGCCTCTATATCAAAAGACTGTAATAACATTTCAATCAAAAATAAAAAAACATGACTTAGTTAAGTAACCGGATCGACATTCATCACCAATGTTTGCCTCTGAGTAAAAGATTAGGTTCATGACTAATAAAATAAAAATAAAAATAACCTGTTTTCTAATTAAACCTACGAAAGTTGTAAATATCTTGACTTTTCATGAACACATACTTAGGAGTAGAATGACCAAAGAATATTAATATGGGTGTACAATTGAAAAGGGTGAGTAACTTGACATTTGAGTTGTGATTAATATGTATGTTTAGTCTAGAGCCCCTAGATGAGGATTTTGGATGTTAATAATTTGAAATAACTTGAAGGATTATGTTTAATGTTAAATTTATTTCATAAAGTTGAAGCCATTGTCTCATTATTGCATTGTGTACTTTATGATTTTTGTTTATTTGTTGTTTTGTTTGCTTGACGACAAGCAAACGTTTAAGTGTGGGGATGTTGATAAATGTAGATTGTATAATGTTTTAAGGTTTAGTTTAATATGTATTTAATTGATAATTAAATCGTTTAGTATGTGTTTAGGTTAGAATTGTGTTAGTTTATTAATTATTTGTGTTTAAGTGTTTTATGGGTTAGTATAAGTATTTGAGCAAAAAAATTATGTTTTTAAGGTACCTTGATGTGTTTGCTAGTATTTTAAAGTCAACTTCAAAGAATGAAGAAGTTTTGGAGACATTTAGTCTAAAACAATGGCCTATGATCGTATCGTGACAGAAGCACCAGAGTTGGTGTGCCATGATCGTGACAGAAGCCTAGGACATGGCATAAAATGTAGCACCCCCTTATCGCAAGCTATACACCGGGATGCCCAAAGGTCATTCCGGTACATATCCTACGATTAGGGTGAGCTATGTTCGATCACTACATTCACTTCACATGGCATCAAAACATTAATCTTTTATAGGCATCAAAAGAAAATCACAACATTTTAAAAACTAACTTTTTCCTCATTTCATTGCATAAAACCGAAAGTCTACAATGTCTTTCAACCTTTACTATATATGCATCCTCAAAACCTAGTACAAAAGTACTACTTGAAAGAGGAAAATATATAAAATCTATCTAAGCCATTCCAAAATCCCAGCTGACAAACCTTTGAGCCATGATTTCTCTAGCCAAAACATAATCCACACGACTTGTAGAGCCTCTCAGTAGCTAGAGTCATCTCTCGATCTTGGAAAGACAACGTTGCAATTTTTGTGGGTTTTGAGAACTCAACGAGGTAACCACCATCGATGGTTCACTTAATTCATACAACACAACAATTCACATCACATATAATTCACAACCTTGCAAAATGAACACATATCACATTTACATTTAAGAACAAATTAAATTGGCATTTCAAATAATCGACATAATTGTTAAAAATGCATATGAAATGCTTATGAGACTCTTTTCCTATTATTACATTATTGTGACTGAGTGCCTAACTATTCTGTATCCATTTTGGATAGTGGGCTTATTGATAACTATCCTATATCCATTTTGGATACTGGGCTAATTGATAATTGTCCCTTATCTGACAGGGATACAGGGCTCATTTTACACAGTGAGTTTGAGGCTCTTAATCACTTTCTAAGCTCGAGGCTTTTTTGCACTCGTTGAGCTTTAAGCTCTGATCAGTGGCTACTCTGGTCACAATTGCCATTATCTGATAGTGCATTCATGAATGGAATGTATGTAATACAATCACTCACATTATAAATCACTTAGGTCTTCACATTCACATTCAAGCAACATTTCAATATACATTCCTGATTGAGCCCAAGCTTATCATATAAATTGGTGATACTTTCATAGTTTTTAATATACTTTTTGACTCTTAATTCTTGATTTTGTGTTTAAATTAGTCCTTGAGTGTGTTCTTATATTTTATGCAATTTAATAATGAAAATTGTTAAAAATTGACATTAAAGCATTATAAATTTTCTAAGGACAACTGATACTGCAAATTGCTATTTTTGATTGTAGGAGCCTCAAAAGAAAAGGAGTTAGTGGGCTAAAATGGAGTCAACATAAGGACTTGATCTTCAGGATGTTCGCCGCGGCAAACCAGATCTATCATTGTGGCGCAACATGGAGGAAAAGCTCGCCGCGGCCTAAATTGATTATTTCACCACGGTGAAGGATCCAGCAAGAGTACGTCGTGGTGCAACATTCCTGTCGCCGTGGTGAACTGTTGAAAACCCGGACTAAATTGGAAACTTCTCTCACTGTTCCGACCCGACCTGCAACCCAACAATTAAATTCATGCCAAATTAGGTCGTGCAAGTGAGACAGCTACAGACGAGGAGAGAGCCGACACCCACGAGAATTCATTCCACTCAATCTCGTCCATCATCCATCAACTTTGACTTCCTCCACTGTCAACTTCACCATCTGTCGCTATTGCTGCCATAGGTGACATTGAAGCTCTTGCAGTTGTGAGGATTTCTAACATTATGCTTGGCTAGAACACCGATTTCCTCTTGAAGAAGTAGCGATGGCTTGAGTTCTATGGGCTTCAAAAGGGAGTTAATTTACATTGTCAAGTTTAACGGCATATTTGTAAACTTCTGAGTTAGGGTTTATGGCCTTGTAGTTAGATTAGCTTGATTAGAGTTTAATCAAGTATTGAATAATGCTTGTCTTATGGATTTGTTTATGTATAACTTTGATGCTTAATATATGAAGTTTCATATATGTCTTTGTGGTGATTGTGTTAATTCTCTTTTATCTACCTAGTTGTGTTTGATATTGAGATTAAGCTTGATCCACATTGACCACTTGCATTAGCTCATCCATTAATACACACTAAGATGCATTTAACAAGGTTTTAAGAAATGGAGTTCATTGATTAAAACCTTAGACTTAAAGAGTTTTTTAAGGTTTATCATTTTAAATCTTAGTGAAATTCTCTCCCGAAAGATTCATTTTGAATCATAATAACTAAAGCTCGTTTTCAAGAGGATTTTATCATATCTGATCATTGTTTGAGTTTTTGACTTTTCACTTCCCAAAAATCCAAAAATACCTTTTTATACATTTTTCTTTCATTTAGTTTAATTTCCTTAATTTTTACCAATGATCAACCCCCCCTTTTTTCAACTTAGTTGCATTTTTCGACAATTAGGCTAACTTAGACCATTTGCGCTAGGTTTCGATTAAGTGAGACGACCCGAGGTTGCATCCTATATTGTAATCCTTGGAATTAAATTTTTGATTCAATTTTCAAGGGATTAATCTAAAGATCAAACGAGAGCCGATCAAAATGGCGTCGTTGCTGGGTAACCAAGCAATTGGTTTTCTTTAGGTTAGTTGTTGTCATTTTCAATTGTCGTTGATAATAGGAACCTTTTTCCTTTACATTTCATTTTGGATAGTTTAATTTTCATAC
>JANSVA010000009.1:4256495-4279011 GCA_025504915.1 Erythroxylum reticulatum | reverse complement strand
TTATGAAAAACAAAGAATGCCTAATCATATCCATGTTAATGCATATGATAAAAATGTGGTCTCAAATAGAAATTCAATGAAAAATAGGGATGTACATGTCATGAAGGTCACATATTATCAAAAGGCAATGAGACTGATATGGATATGTTAGTCAAATAAGGCTTAAAATCTCACCGGCTTTATCTACTATTAGTCACTACTCTTCTAAAAATAATGCATATCGACCAATCACAAGAGCAAAAGTACATGCTAAATTTGCTATGAAATTCTCTAGTTAATTCACACTATAATCATGATTATATAATCCCAGAAGCAATAGAAAATGAGAAAATGTTTGTTTCAATTGTTTTATTCTTTTTCTCATTTTGATTGACAACTTAAAAACAAGTAAGACAAACAAATTCAAAAACACACCTGCATATAAAAAGTGATACAGAAATATAAAGTAAAAGAAATTTACTTCCCTTGGGTTGCCTCCCAAGAAGCACCTTTGTTTAGGGCCACTGGCTCGACTCCTTGTTTCCTCCTCATGTGACAAAACTGTGATCTTCAAGTGTCACATGTAGCTCCTCCACGTGAGGTAGTTCCAAATAGGGCCTTAGTTGATCATCATCCTTATTTAGTGTCCTCCCTATCCTTAAATTCCCAATCTTGACTGAGTCTATACATTCTGAAAATATTTCGAACGTCTCTTCTCCTTTTTGTTCATCATTCAATTCATCCAATTTGTTATGTAAAGGTAAAGAGTTATTCTTAAAAATGATCATAGACTTAGTACTTACCTCTGAGCTAAAAGATGTGTCCCTTTCAGCTTCGAGCTCCTTCTCAACGTCTTCGACATAAGCAATTCATTGAGGGTTGACCTCAAAATTCTCAAGCTCCTCATCACTTTGTAAAGTTTCCACACAAACGTTTATTAGGTACACCTCGGGTTGATATGGCTACTCCTCTTTGCTTTACGATTCTAGGTGATTGAGCCTTATTTCCATTTGACCCATTTGGTGTTCCATGCTCTGTTGGCTTGCTTTTATCTCTTGTTGGAATTATCACAACTACTGTTGCATATCCTATTGAAATTGCAAATTGTTAGTAGCAAGATTCTTAACAAGTTCTTCTAAAGATGGACCTGACTCGTGTTGGCTCTCTAAATCTTAGACGCTAGACTATGTCTTTTTTGGGAATTGCCCTACATCCTTCTAGAATTATAAAGTATTCTACTGCAATTGCAAAGTATTAGCATTCACAATATTAATCAACTCTTCTAGAGATGGGCCGATGTCATGATAGGAAGCTTCTGGTCTGTGTAAGAATTGTTGTACGTCTTATAAATTATCATGGAAGTAACCCTGATGATTATCCTATCCATAACAAAAGTTAGGTTCATCAGTCCAAAAATTGTTATAGGATTGAGGATAAGAGTCATAAAAGAAATTACTTCCATCCGTATCGATTTGTTTTCAAACATGAAAAAAAAATGAAAAGATCATAAAATAAAAGAAAGGAAATTAATTACGAACAAATATATACAAAACACCAATTAAGTCACAAACAAAAACTAAAACACTAGACTCCCCAGCAACGACACCAAAATTAGTCACATGTTGTTACGCTAGTCAAAATAAAATAACGAGACTATTACTATAGCAGTGGTAAGTCTAGGTCAATCCCACAGAGAGTGTGTGCAAAGTTTATGAAATGAAAGTAACTGGTGTTTAGGTTTAGGGGGTTTTGTATTTTTTGAAAGAAGAAAATAAAATGAAACTAACTAATACAAACAAATTAAAGAAAACATGAAAAAAAAGATAAAAGTGGGCAATTCCGTAGGGACCTAGTTCTTTGGTTCAATCTAGGCTTACACCCTAATTAAGCATATTTCTTTAATTTGTTTTTCTCAAACCTCTACTAGCAACTATTAATCGTGAGTTAATAATTAACTTGAGTTTTCCCTTAGGTTTTGTTTAATTAAGATACGATTGTTAATTAAACCTAACTACCGAATAACCTAAGATATGATCTCTAGATTTAATTAGGCAGTAACATTACACATTAGGAAAACCGATTAATCAAGGCAATAACCATATACAATGTTTCATTTAACCTAGTTTATATTATCCCTAATGATTACTAATCATTAATCGCTACACACGAATTTCAACATACCAATTACAGATTATATTGAAATTCTAACAATGGGTTGTAATTAAATGATTCAATGAATGCATTAAAATAATCTTTTCAAAATAACTAATGGGTTCGTACACAAATAACTAAACAATAACGAAAACTCAATCATCCATACATCATACCCAAATTAATTAACATAGGATAATATAATCAATTTCTAATGAGAAAAGGAAATAACAAAATAATTAAAAAATACTTAATCTGGGTCATCGGCATCAATGTCACCTTCAAACCGGTGTTAGGATGTCTAGCCTTTTATGAGTCTTTCCTAAAAGGTGCTTCAGCTCTCATGTTGTAGCCGTACCAAATACTCCTTCGGTTCTCCTTCACTGTCATTAAGTCGTAGCCACCAAGTTGTAGCCCACTCTCTATCGCACCTTTCTATGCACGTCTCTCTTCATGCATGTGCCGTACTATTCTTTTGATGGGACAATTTAACTTCATGGTTTTTGGTCCACATAATTGTCCACTACCAAATCCCCCACAGCCTGCTTCTTTTGTATTCAACATAGCGTTTAACGCAGCTGTCTGTGTTTTTACAGGACACTTGCGTCAGACGATATCTGTGTGAAATACAAACACCGTCTATGTTAAACGTAGAATGTCTACGTGAAACTCCGTCTTTCCTTGCCTCCAACTGCTTCTGTACGCTGTCGTTTTGTGCTATTGGCTATCCACCTACTGCAGTGTTTTCCTTTTAAGCATGATTGTCCATTAAATTTAAATGCACGTAGTTACATGGAGCATGCAATTTCCAGGATTTTTGGCCACTTTAATTCTTCTTTGTTCTTTCATTTTTCTTATCTTCTTCTTCACTTTTATTTTCTTCTTTTTGCTCTATGAAGATAAGCAAAAATTAATCTTTAAAAAATGGCCCATATGTTGTGCTTTCAACTCACTTTATCTTCTTTGCTTCCAAATTGTACCTAAAATCATATATGAGTCAATGTGAATATCTTGAGCAATTTCATGTCAATAATCACTAAGTGTTATGAAATAATTTCATAATCAATTAGGCACCAATCAGGTAGCTATCCTGATGTTAGTTCAGAGGTGAAATTAATGTCGATGACCCGGTTAAGTGTATTTCTTCCTTATATTTGTTATTTCTTTCTCTCTTATGGATTGATTGTGTTATCCCATGTCTATTATTTAGGTATTGTGTAAGAATGATTTAATGCTTTATTTGATTGCTTTTATCTATGGACCTATTGCTAGAATGAAATACAATATGTAATCATTATTTTTTTTATTTATTTGCAGCAACTAATTGTTCGTAATGATTAGGGATATCATAACCCAGGTTAAATAATCCGAGCTTATGTGATTATTGGTCTATTTTACTCACTTATAAGGCAGCTTTTTGATTAAACTTAGTGAGCGTCTCCTAGGTTATTTGAGAGTTAGAGTTAATTAACAAGATCTTCTTAATTAACTATGACATAAGGAAAAATCGGGATTAACATAGCTTGTTGTTAATCTATGATTAATAGTTCAAGGAGAGGTAAAAGAACAACAAATCAATGAAATTAATGTTTCATTAATTTGTTTTCATTAGGATACTTTTACTTTATTTTCTTATTTTAGACCAAGCCATATTGATGGTGGTCCATCTACCAAAGTCTTATAAGACATTGCAAACATGGGCTTGGATCCAAAAGATGAAGATGGTCCCATCATAGAAGAGGAAAATGCTGCTGATGATTTTTTGGGGTTAATCATGAAGTTGTAGGTCCATTTGAAGCCATTTGGGCTTTGTAAGGCTGCAGCTCATGTTGATCCATTGCCTTATGATGAAGACGAGTTTGAGAAGCTCATTAGAGAAGCCCAAGACATCCAAGGAGGTTATTGCTCCATTAGTTAGTGGTATAGAGTTGCGATCACCTGATTGAAGCTAATAAAAGCATCTAATGCTCATTATTTCCATTTTAAACTTGTGTTATCTTTCCTTTATCATATTGGCTGTTTTGAAAACTTAATTTTCTGTTTAAAGTCAATTAAGTACGTAGGCTATAAGGGAGTACAATGAGGGGTCAGTTTTGTGACTTTCCATTTGCAACCTTTCCTTATTTATACACTGATTTTATTTCCTTTTTTTTATACGGCTGAATCAATTAAAAAACAATTTCAACTAATTTTTGCTGTGATTTATCATTAGGATTGTTAGCTTTCCAAAACTAACATTTGGGTTTGATAGTTTTCCAAAAATCATTCGTTTTTTACATCACCTTTATCTTATCACCAGATTCAACCTACTCGCACTAAATCCACCATATCTCCTAAACCACACATTCGATTCACACAAACTTGATATTTCTAGAAACTAGACAGAATATTCTACAACTTTCATAAAGAATTTTCCCAAAATTCCAAGTCAATCAATCCAGAATTCATCCTCAATCAAACTATTTCCACCAGACCTTATTCACCAAAATCTTACGTAAACTTCTCCAATCAACTTGAGCCTTAATTAGCTTATTTTTCCAACTTTACACCCAAATCGCCGTATGGGTCTCCATATTTCTTGATGAAATTTGTAAGATTTTTTTCCATTGTATATGCCTCAATCGAGTGTGGGTCTTAGCTCAAAGTCATCATTTTGTTCAACATTTTCTGTCTATATTGTGAAGGCATAAATGTTTCTTCCATTTCTTCTAACATCGTAGACCATGTTGCAATCCAATGCCTATGCTCCCTATCTCTCCTCTTCTGAACATTATCCCACCATAAACTAGCATAACCTCTTATTTTCATCGCAACAAGTTTCATTTTTCTCATCACTTATATTTCTACATTCAAATATTCTATGAACAGTGCACACCCATTATAAGAAAAGGTCCATATTTAACTTACCCTCAAACTCCAGAATTACTACTTTGAAGTTGTAGAACTCATCTTGCCTATTTTGTTGTGGTCTAGCCATTATTGCACGACCTGGACCTTCTCTGGCACCTCTTCCATTCCCTCTTTCTCTACCCCTATCAAAATCCCTCACTTCATACCCATCATCATAGTCATATGGGTCTCCACCTCCAAGATGTTTGAAAGCGGTGTCTTATCCTTCTTCAATATGTTACCCACTCTTTGACACCTATCACACTTTAACACAAAATATCGAGCATCCTTGAATAAGGTTGGGTAATAGAATCCACACTCTAAGATCCAGGTTATAGTCTTATTAGCTTTATAATGCCCTGCATAAAGTGAAATATGACATTGTATCGAAATTTTAGGCATTTCATCTTCGGGGATACACCTGCGAATCACACTGGCAGCATATATCTTATAATGTACAAGTTCATCCTAAATATAATGAGAACGTTGAAATATAAACCACTTCCTTTGTTGATAAGAAAGATCAGAAGGAAGAATACTACTTGAAAGGTAGTTTGCAATATCTGCAAACTAAGGACGAAAAGGATTATTTACAATCACTAAAGCCTTATCAAGAAAGCTCTCCTCGATTTCCTCTTCTTCTTTATAGAACCCTCCTTTAAGTCTCGAGAGGTGGTCAACTACAACATTTTCTGCTCGCTTCTTACCTTTAATCTCAATGTCGAATTCTTGGAGTAGAAGTACCCATCGCATAAGCATAGCCATGGCATCCTTCTTCATAAAAAAATATCACAATGCTGCATGATCTGTAAAAAATATGACATGTGAGCCTAAAATATAAGAACGAAATTTCTCATATGTAAATACCACAATAAGCAACTCCTTTTCCATAGTTTTGTAACTCAGTTGTGTTACCACCAAGATCTTGCTTGTGTAATAGATGGTGTGCATCCTTTTTCCTTCTGCTGACCAATGACGCAACTAATGGCATGATCGCTTGCATCACACATAATCTCGAAAGGAAGAGACCAATCCGACGATGTCAGAATGCGTGATGATATAAGTGCCTTCTTCAATCTGTTAAAAGCATCCAAACAAGCATCATGAAAGATAAAAGGCACATCTTTATCTAATAAATGAGTTAAGGGCCTAGCGATAAGAGAAAAATCCTTGATGAACCGTCTGTAGAACTTTGCATGACTAAGGAAGGCTCAAATGCCCTTGATGTTAGTGGGAGGTGGCAAATTTTTAATTACTTTAGTCTTATCTCGATCCACGTTAATCCCCTCGCATGACATCTTATGGCCCAATACAATTCCCTCTTAGACCATAAAGTGACACTTTTTTTAGTTCAAGACTAGATGAGACTCCTCACATCTTTGAAGCACTCTGTCTAAATTAAACAAACAATGATCAAAAGAATCTCCAAAGATAGAGAAATCATCCATAAATACCTCCATAAAATTCTCATTTATGTCTCTAAATATGGCCATGATGCACCTTTACAATGTGGTAAGTGCATTGTATAAACCAAATGGCATCCTCTAATAAGCAAAAGTCTCATAAGGACAAGTAAAAGTGGTCTTCTCTTGATCCTGTGGGTATAAAACCACCTGATTGTCCCTGAGTATCCATCAAGAAAATAGTAAAATGCATGGCCGACCACCCTCTCAATCATTTGGTCCATCAAAGGTAAAGGGAAGTGATCTTTCTTAGTGGACAAAGTGAGCTTTCAGTAATTAATACATACTCACCAACTTATGATGGTCCTAGTGGAAATCTTTTCACATTTTTCATTTTCCATCACTGTCATTCCTTCCTTCTTAGGCACAAATTATACCAGACTCACCCACTCACTATCTAAAATGGGATAAATAATCCATGTAGCTAACAACTTTAGTACCTCCTTCTTCATAACCTCTTGCATGTTTGGATTTAACCTTTTTTTCGCTCTTTTATAGGTTTACACCCTTCTTCTAAGTTAATGCTATGCATCACGATATTGGGGCTAATCCCCTTAATATCAAAATTTGCCACCCTATAGCTCTCATCCTCTTCCTAATGGTCTCCACCACTTTCTGTTCTTGTATAAAATCTAATTGGTTTGAGATAATGATAGGTAAGGTATGGTTTTTACCTTAAAAGGTGTATCTCAAATGGGGAGGTAAGGTTTTAAGCTCCAAAGTGTGGGGCTTAATGAAAGAAGGTGGTGTAGGTGTATCTGTTGTCTCCAACTTATTTAACTCAACTTCCTCATATAAATCATCTTCTCTCACACTTTCATCCTTATGTACTTCAGTAACATCATTAACTTCCTCTTTAACCTTTTTCACACATTCATCCACAACATCAATCGTCATACATACATTTCCATCCAATGGTTTTTTCAAAGATTTAGACATATTAAAGTCAACCTGCTCATCACAAATCCTCAAAACAAGTTTTCCCTCATGCACATCAAATAATGCCCTACCAGTATTCATAAAGGGCCTACCCAAAATCAATGGAAAATTTTTTATCAACTTTAAAATCCAACACCAAAAAATCATTAGGAATAATAAATTTATCTACTTTACCAACACATCTTCTATAACTCCATATAGCCTCTTGATGGATTGATCCACAAGTTGAATAAGCATGGATGTTGGTCCGACCTCTCCTAGTCCCAATTTTCGGAAAACAGACAAAGACATCAAGTTAATGCTTGCACCTAAATCATTTAAAAATTCAAAGTCAGCAATAACATATGGAATCATAAAACTCCTTGTATCTTGTAATTTTGAAGGCATCGTGTTTGAGATAATCGAACTATAATTCTCTGTCAAATTGACCATCTAATTTTCCTCCCAAATACGTTTGTATGTTAGTATGTCCTTTAGAAACTTCGCATACTTAGGCATGCATTCTAAAGCTTCCACCAATAACAAGCTGATATGAAGCCTCTTCAATTTCTCCATAAACTTGGAAAACTGAGTGTCCACTTGATGTTGTCTCACCCTTTGTGGATATGGAAGTTTGGGCTTGTATGGTGTTGGTGGCACATACTGACTCTCTTCTTCTTTCTCTTCTTAAATCTCCTTGCCTTTTCCCTTTTCTTAGTTATCCTTTTTCAAACTTGGTTCCTCCATCTGCTTGCCACTTCAAAGTGTGATAGCCTTCAATTGTTCCCTTGGGTTGGCCTCAGTACTGCTTGGTAAGCTATATGCACTTTTAGAAGACAGCATTAGCAAGTTGACTTACCCATAACTCCAAGTTGTAGATAGATGAGGCATGGTTCTTTACTATCTGATCAAACTTTGACTTTATCCTCTTTTGACTTTCCTCCGGGATCGAAAATATTCTTTTTTGGTTCGCTTATTCATTTCCCATTTTGGACCCCAAAATATCCATCAACTTGTCCTTTTGTTTTACAAAGATCCAAGTTCATCTTGTTGAAATGCTGGAGGTCCTTTTGGTCTTACTTGGCCACCTACATTGTTAGTACTCCAAGAAAAATTTGGGTGGTTTTTCACCCCAAATTATAAGTATTTAAGTACGAATTGTTACCTCACTATGGTTGGCCCAAGTAACTTACCTATTCAATGCTACTAGCTCCCAACAAAAAGCATTTTGCTATATAATGGTTGTCCTGCCCGCATAACTCACACAGTGATTGCATAAATTTGGTTGTAGATGAAGATGCTCTTTGCATGTTGCTCAACTGCTTATGAGGGTTGTGATATGTGCCTACAAAGTGGTAACAGAGTGAATTGGGTCATACCTTTTTGGTCCTTCTGTCCTTATTTACCCCTCTCGCTTGACCACATACAACTATTGCTCGCCAACTCTTCCAAAAGGTTATGTGTTGCATTGATAGTTTTGCCCATCAAAGATCCTCCCACAACTGCATCTTTGGTCCCTCCTACACTATGATTTACACCATTGTAGATTGTTTGCATACGGAATTCCCTCAGAAGGTTATGGTGGGTATAACTTCTTTGTAGTTCTTTTAACCTCTCCCAAGCTTCATATAAAGACTCCCTATCACTTGGTTAAAAATTTGTGATTTCCTTAATGATCCTTGTTGTCTTGATCGATGGAAAGTATTTGGCAAGAAATGCTTGGGCTAGCTTTTCCCAAATAGTAATCTGCCCTGAGTTAAGTGAATTGTACCACTCCTTCGCCCAATCTCTCAAAGTGAAGGAAAATAATCGCAACCTTATGGCATCATCAGACATCTCATTAAATCAAAAAATGTCACATATCTCCAAAAAATTGGCCAGATAGGCATTGGAATCTTCATTAGATAACCTATAGAACTGTACATTACTCTGAAGAATGATGAGGAGTGCCGGTTTTCTCTCGAAATTGTTAGCTTGAATCACTGGCCTCACAACTCCTTGAGGAATAAATCTTGGTCTCATAAAGTCCATCAATGTCCTTTCGACCCCTCTTTGTTCTCCTTTTTCCACCATATTTCTTTGTATAATGTCTTGCTGCTTCACTCTTCTCAACTGCCATTCGTGCTTTGTGATATCTATAAACTCTTCGTCAAGAAATTCAGTATTCCTTTGTGTGTTCCTTAAGGTATAAGGAAAAGTATCAAAAACTCTTAAATCCAAGTAACCCAAACTAAACAAGATGCTAAAGAATCAATCCTCAGCAATGGCACCAAAAACTTGTTTAACGCAAAACACACTACTAGTCTTACGCTTAAAACTGCAAGTATACGGGTCATCCTTGTAGTTGAAAGTGGATATTGATCCCACGAGGATTGTGCTTAGGTACCACTTAATTTAGGTTGTTCTTTGTTTAAGAAATTGTTTCAATTAAATTTAAAAAGATAATTAAAATAAACAAAAAGTAAAAGTAATAGGGAACGACACAATCCCAACAAAAATCGTAAACTAAAACTTCGAGAAAATCAAGATTAAACATTAGGACTTATCATTATCCTTATTTGCTCCCCTCTGATTAATTGATTCAATTTATGCTTGGCCCAAGATTTTCTAAAATTCTCTCTCAAGGAGTAACTAAATGTCACTAGTTAAATAAATTAGAATTAACTTTGTGATCTCTCGATGTGCAAAGCCTTTCCTAAACATTTAACTAGATATGAAGCTATCCTATAGGCAATGTATTGATCTATTGAAATCTTTTCCTAATAAATCAATAACTTGTTATTTATAGGTCTATTAATTATCAACTCTTGTTGTACTATTAACACAAATTGCCAAACTCACTCTCTCGATTTATTACAAGGTTTAAGCATAATAAATAACACAAACATGTATATCACTAAATTAATAACCAAAGGTTCATAAATAGTTCAACAACAAACCCTAAAAATTGTTTTAGCCAATCATAATATCCATAACATCCCTAACAATCAAAAAATTCATGATAAAAGAGAAACAAATTGAAATAAGACTGGACTGTGCAGCTCCTCCTCTTCTTTACCCAATCTAGAAAATTTGGATGACGGGGTGCTATTTGCCCAATTGGGAATGAAACCTTGATTCTCTCCTATCTTTAGGCTCTCAATCTATCTTTTAGCTCTAAGAAGCAAGTTTTATGACCTTCTATCAGCTCTCGAGATTCTATGTCTTATAAAGTCACAAAAACCTAAAAAAATACAAGAAACCCACATGTCTTTTCGACTTCCAGTTCCCACAATTATGGGAATTATACATATGCTTCCCACGATTATGGGTTAACTTAATAAAAATTTTCTCCATAGATTTCCCACAATTGTGGAAAACATGTCCTTTTCCACGATCGTGGGTTCTTGTTTTTTAGCAGCTCCACTTCTCTTCTCTTGGTCCCTAGCTCAATCAAAAAGGTGTCCACCCTCCGTTCTTACGCCAAAATGGTCAATTCCTATCCTAAACCAATATCAAACACAAAAGAACAACTATGAAGATCAAACTAAACAAAAACATATAAAACAAGTCCTTAAACACAATAATACTAACCTATCATGCAAGAAACACATACCAAATACTTAGAAAAACATGTACTAATGCATAATTATCAAGGGCCATTAGCTAGTCTTGTTGACATTGATTAATTCTTTCAAATGCATTAAGTATTTGTTGACATTTATTGATATTTTTAAATGCATTTCTCATGTCCATCCTTGCAGGATCAGATCCATTCCTTAGTAGTTTTACTAGTTCTCTTTTGATAGCTTTAAATTTCTAAATTACTTGGTAAGCTTGAGAGCTTGTGAGATTTATATTCATAACTCTCATAACCATCATGGTGAAATTAAGATGTTTGAGAAGATATTAAAGAATTTAAAAGTGAGTTCCTCTTAGGCACTACATTCCATAGTTAATTTTGTTTACAATGTTAATTTTGTTGTTTTATACTTACTTAGTGGCACTAATTCAGAATTGATGTTCCAGAATTGTAAAAGTTTGCAATATGAATTTTAAGTCATTGTATGAGTGTAAAGGGGTGTGAAAAGAGTTAGAACACATTTGAATTCATCAATTCTAAAAAAAAGAATAGATTGGAACGCAAAAGATTACATGACTTGGTCTTTGTTTAATATGTAAAACTATGAGAAAGGTATGTTATTAACATTATCAATTTGAATATAATTTCTTCTAATTTTTAATAATTTTATTTTATTTGTTTAATATGACTATTAATATAACATGTAGTTTTATAGATCCAATTTGCCTTAACCATATCGATCTTTTGGGAAATTGGGTTATTGAGGAACTGAGTTTGATAGATGAGAGTGACTTGGAAGAAAATCTTGGAAGAGAAAGTATTGACATATCAATTGGTGTAATGAATTTGAATGATTGTGATGATGAGACTCCTCTTAATGATGAGGATTTTATACTAAATAATAATTAGGGTTAATGCAATTTGAGTAGATATTTAATTAAATGAAGTTTCAAGTTTTTCATTTCTTCTCTTCTTTTAATTTCACTTGTATTTGATGAATATATTAAATTCTATATATGCAATCTAATTTTTTTCTTTCAGTTTTCACTTCTAGTTAGTTGTATTCCTTAACATAAACTCTTATTGTCATACTTATAGAGTCATAGAACTTTATTATTTTTAATATTTTAATGTAATTATTATTTATTAATGATAAAATTGTAACATTTTTAAGTACTTTATATTACCGTTAGTTTTATATTTGTATGATGATGAAATAATTTTTTTACAGTAATTAGTTATTGTTTATATGTGAAAAGTAATATTAATCTAAATAAATAAATTGTTATTATTTCAAATTTTTATTGCTATGATTTTCAGAGATAAGATTTCATAGTTGTAGGTTGCATGATGTTTTAGTAGGAATTTTAGTATGTTTTTAGTTGTTAATTAATTTATTCCTACATGTCTAGGTTTAAAATTGTGACTGCGTGGCCTGCGAGATAACAGAGGCGAACCGACCTCCTGAACTTAATTTTTTGCTGATTATTTCCTAATTTTGGGCTTGGGTAAAACCTAGTTTTCATCCCAATTAGTAAAGGAATATAAAAAAGAAGAGAAATGACCTAAAAAAGGGGGCCTCCGTTTGCCACTTTGGGGAAAAAGCTAAGGAAGAGGAAGAAGGAAGAGAGAGAATAAGAGAGAGAAGGTTAACTTTTGCTGCTGCTTCATCCTTTATTCCTCCTAAGTTATATTTCCTTCTTTCCATCATTTATTTCATTTATTTGATGTATGAGATGGAATTGATGATGATGAACCTTGGTTTAAAGATGTTCTAACTTCTTTTAGGGATTTATACTTGATTTATTATTAATCTAATTTCTTTTGTTGTTAATGATATTGGGTGTTGTGATTATTTATTATAATTGCATGCTTCGGTAATAAATCTAAAGAGTGAATCAAATGCAAAATAATTAGATTAGTTAATGAGAGTTAAACGATCTATTAGGCCACACAAATAATCAAATTGGTAATTATACAGAGAGAGATCTTATGTGAGGAATCAATTGCTATTAGAACACTCTTGTTTTATTAATCGAGAGATTACATATTCAATAAATCAACTTAATTAGGGTTTATGATTTAGGGTTTAGTTTTCAATTGTCAATTAGTGGTGTTCAAATTTGATTTCTTGCATTAATTTAGAATTCTCACTTCAATCACTCCATATTTATTGTTTACTTTTTATTTTGGTTTCTGTTTTCATTTTAATTACACTTTTAAGCCTTAGAAAAATTAGGATTCGACTAGCTCACTAATTCCTTTTGGGATCCACACCTAATATACTATAACTCATGTGCTTATAGAATATTGAGGGTTTTATAAGATTAAAACGTGCTTAATAAGTTTTTGATGCCTTTGCTAGGGAATTAATTTAGGACTTTTTAAATCCCTTTGTTTTAAGGAATTACTACCCTTTCTTATGATTGTGGTATCCAATCATAAGAAATTAAAAAAAAGAAATAAAGAAAGGGAAGTTTGAGCGCAAAATAGAAGACACATCATTTTGGACATCACAAGGCAACTATAAGGAGTTCAAAAAGTTAAATGCCAAGAAGAAATTGAAAGAACGATGATGGAGGAAGTATTTCATAGGCAATAAAGGACCTTTGAGAACTTCAATGAGGCACAATTTGGTCAAGGAAGTAATTATCCTTATTGGAATACTTACAATCTGGGGTGGCAAAACCACCCAGATTTCTTTTGGTTTAACATTGTAAGAACTCAGATTAGAATTCAAGGCCTGTCAGGATTTCAACAAGACAAGTCTAGTTCAGGAGACTCTAAATTGGACAAGATCATGGACAAGCTTATGAACATTAAAGAGCCATAGAAGAGACCAGAAAGGAAGTTTGAGCAAGTAATAAAAGATCATACCTCTTTTATTCACAATCTAGAGGTTTAAATGAGCTAACTTTATAAGGAATTATGTAAGAGAAATAAGGAAAACTTTATGAGCAACGTGGAAGTAAATCTAAAAGAGCAATGTAAGGCTATCACACTTAAGAGTGGGAAAGAACTAGAAGAACTAACGGAAAGACAAGCTGAGACCTACTGTGTAGAAGACTAAGAGAAGAAGAAAAAAGAAGAAGACAAGAATAAGGACCCTCCATACATTCCTCCTCCACCTTATGCACCAAAAATGCCATTCCCAGAAAGACTTCAGAAGAATAAATTAGACGTAGCATTTGAAAAGTTTGTGGAAAAGCTAAAGAAATGGTAAATTTACTTGCCTTTGGGGAAGTGTTGAAAACCAGGCCCAAGTATGTGAAGTTTTATAATAGACATATTATATGCCAAGTGGATTTGGGATGATAATCAAACGGTAGCCATAACGAAAACCTCTAGCTTCTTAATTACCAACCATATGCCCTCACAGTTGACAGATCTAGGGAGCTTTACAATACCCTGTGTAGTTGGTAATTTAAAGATTTCAAAATGTTTATATGACTTAGGCATAAGTATAAACCTTATGCCTTTGTTCTTTTAAGGAAACTAGGGCTAAAAGATGTGAAGCCAACATCTATGCATATTTAGTTAGTAAATTAGTTGATAAAGAAATTGTTTGTCATGATAGAGGATGTACCTATAAAAGTGGACAAGTTTGTCATTCCTGTGGGTTTTTTCGTGTTAGACTTTAAAAAGGATCAAAACTATTTGTTGATTCTTAGTATACCAATTTTTACCATCGGAAAAGCTTTGATAGATTTCCATGAAGATAACCTCATCCTTCGAATTAGAGATGAACAAGTGAAATTTAACATGAATAAGGTATTAAAGAATCTGAAGGAGGGTAGCTCATTCATAAGAATTGATGAAGTCAAATCTTCAAAGGAGTGAGAGGAAGACGAGCATAAGACATCGGAGATTGAGTTTGAAGCATACAAGGAAGTCTCTATTCTAAAAGCTAAACAAGAAGAAAACGAAGAATAAAGGATACAAGACGTAGAGGTTGAAGAAGATATAAAGTCTTTATTCATGAAATGAAAAAAGAAGAGGAGATAGGGGTGATTGAGGAATAACAAGAACGACTCACTCTCTTATAGGACAAACTGCTGGATTCAATAGAAGATTTAAGGAGTTTTCTTATTTCCTATTTTATTGACAGTTTGATAGTAAAAAGGACACTACTGAACTTAATTGGTTTTCTTAATTTTATCAATATTGTCCTTTTGATTATCTCCCAACATGTAGCTTATTTACAAGCTATGAAGCTAACATTAGGCAACAAGGATGGAAGCAAGCCACTCACAATTGATTGCGATTGAGTCTCGAAGGATGTAAGGTTAAGCTAATGATCATAACTTAGCATGTTTGATAGTTAGACTGAAATTGTTGAGTAGTTAGATTTTTTTGAAATTCTAAAAATAAGTTTTTAATTATTTGGAATTATTTGGATTACTAACTCTCTTATTCCTTTAAAAGCAATTTTAAGATAGGGCAATAATCTTGGGCTTCAAACGCAGTTGGATTTAGACTCCAACGCCAACACCAATTCAATCACCATGGCAAGTTCTTATGCTGTAACCCTTGTCTTTTTATTTTATTTTATTTGTATGTTTTTCCTATCATTTTGTTTCATTCCTACCTTATGCGTTATTTTTTCTTCTCACATTGAGGACAGTGTGTAATCCAAGTGTGGTGAGGGTTGAGTCCATTATATGCTTTTAATTTCATTGTTAATTTTTCAAACCATATGCTAGTTTTATTTAGGTTTGCATGATGTCACTAGTGTGAATGTGTCACTGCGAGGATTTAACAGAAATATTCATGTTAATTAGGACATGATGTTAGTTCATTCACCCTAGAAATTTGTCACAATCATTTATAATTTTAGGTCAATTGAATAAGTAGCATTGTTAGTATCTTTTTATGAGAATGATTAGCTAAAGAAATGAGGATGACAAGAAAACATATTTTTAGAAAAAGGTGTGCATTTTTTTAATAAATAACTATTCCACTGGCTTCGGGTCATGAATGGAGCTAATAACTAGTTGAGAATGTGATCTAGCTAAGTAACTAGGAGACAATCATTAAAAATGTTTGCCTTCGCATCAAAAGGCTAGAATGACTTTTCACCTAAGCCTATGAATAAAAAACATGACCTAGTTAAGTAATCGGGGGATATTCATCACAAATGTTTGCTTTCATGTCAAAAGGCTAGGTCAATGTCAATGAAAATCAACAAAAATTGTGTTTTTATAAATAAAACCTACCGATCTTTATGAATAGGTTGAATTTTCATGAAAAGCTATTTAGAGATAGTTACAATTTTGATTGACTAAATAACTTTCAATGTGTGTGTTCAAGTGATGGGGGTGAATGAATTTGACATTAAGGTATTGATTAGTATGTATATTTAGTCCAAAGTGCCTAGCAATAGATTTTGTAAGTTAATAAGTTAGGACAACTTGAAGGATTGTATTTGTAGTTAATTTTTTTTCTAATTCATTGTCAATGTACCATTATTGCATATGTGTGTGCTGTTGTTTGGTGTGTTTGTGTTATGTTTGTTCTTGCTTGAGGACAAGAAAAAGTTCAAGTGTAGGGATGTTGATAGATGTAGGTTGCATGATGTTTTAATAGGCATTTTAGTATGTTTTTAGTTGTTAATTAATTGATTTATGCATGTTTAGGTTTAGAATTTTGTTAGTTGGTTAGATATGTGTTTTGAGTGTTATATGGATTAAATCATGCTATTGAGTGTTATTTTTTTTGTTTGAGGTGCTTTGATGTGTTTATTAGTGTTTGAAATTAGATATCAAAGAAAGGAAAAGATTTGGTGGAAACTTGGCGGAGGACCAAAGGCCACGATTGTGATAGAAGTTCATGGCTTGCGCGATGATAGACACAGACAGTCATCCTAAACTTAATTTTTTGTGAGTTATTTTGAATTTTTGGACACGGATAAAACATAGTTTCTACCCCAATTAGTAAAGGAATATAATAAAAAATAGAAATGACCTAAAGGATGGGGGCTCCATTTGCCACTTTGGGGAAAAAGCTAAGGAAGAGGAAAAAGGAATAGAGAAAAGGTGGAGCTTTTACTGTTGCTTTAACCTCTAGTCCTCCCAAGTTATCTTTTCTTATTTCCATTTTTTATTTTGTTCATTTGATGCATGAGATGGAACTGATAATGATGAACCTTGGTTTAAGGATGTTCTAACTTTTTTTAGGGATTTATACTTTGTTTAATGTTAATCTAGTTGCTTTTGTTGTTAATGATTTGGGAGTTGTGATTGTTTGTTGTAATTGAATGCTTTAGTAATAAATCAAGAGAGGGAATCAAATGCAAAATGATTAGGTTGGTTAATTGGAGTTAAATGATCTAATAGATCACAAAAATAATCAAATCAGTACTTATACGGGGAAAGATCTCACGTGAAGACCTAGTTGTTTATTGGAACACTTAAAAACTAGTTAAGTTGTGGGCTGTTTTGTTAATCGAGAGATTACATATTCGAAAACTTGACTTAATTAGGGTTTATAATTTAGAGCTTAGTGATTACAATTCAAGACGGATTAATCTACCCTTTGAAAGTCTAGAACCCACACCGCATTAACACAAAAGTGACTAAGTTGACATTGATGATAAGATAAATTCACTTTCTCATAATTTGTTAATCTTCCTTGTCAATTGGTGGTGTTCAAATTTGCTTTCTTGCATTAATTTAGAATTCTCTTTTCAATTATTCCATATTTGATTGTTTACTTTTTTGTTTAGTTTTTATTTTCATTTTAATTACACTATTTGAACTTAGACAAATTAGGATTCGATTAGTTAACTAATTCCTTACGAGATCGACACCTCATATACTATGTTACGACTAGTGCGCTTGTAGAATATTGAGAGTTTTATAAGATAGAAACTTACTCATCAAGATTGGCGTAAAATTATAAATTATATAATAAAACTATCTTACAATTTTAAAAAATTTAAGTAATATTTTATAATTTTTAAAAATTACTAAAAATTTTACTCAGTCGATACTTGTATTAGCACTGTTAAAATCAAATCCAATACTAATATGGTATTAAAACCAATACCGGTACACTATTCCTCTTTTCTTTTTAACTAGAAACTTGACCACCAAGAATTTGGCGTCGCAATAAAACGGGTTGTTCCTAGTCCTAACCTCGCCACACCAGCACACGTAGACCAATAGCTATTGCCAAAACTTAAAGGACTCCTTTTGTTAGCGTGGCTTCTGCTCTTTAAATAAGCTAGCGTCGAAACTAGTGATTCTCTCTGGATTAATCATAAAACCCTCCCCTCTCGGCCGTGCTGCGTTGACAATGGCTCCTTCCTCTCTCCTTGGCCCTCCAGAGCTTCAAAACCAATCAACAACACCGCCACCACAACCCCACCAAATCACTGCTGGAGAGCCTCCGATGGGCCTGACCGAGAACATGTCGGCCACCTTCTTGTCATCAGGCAATCTGTGCCTTGATTTTTTCTTCCATGTCGTTCCCGACACCCCATCTGACTCCATCATTGACCGGCTCCGATTGGCATGGTTGCACAACCCCTTGACTACTCTCAAGCTCATCTTCAACCTCAGGGGCGTGCGGGGTACCGGTAAGTCCGACAAAGAAGGCTTTTACACCTCTGCCTTTTGGCTTCACCAACACCACCCCAAAACCTTGGCCTCTAACATACACTTCTTGGATAATTTCGGTTACATCAAGGATTTGCCCGAGATTCTTTACCGTCTTTTGGAAGGACCCGATGTGAGAAAGATCCAAAAGAATGAGTGGAAACAAAGGAAAACGGGGAAGAGCAGAAAAAACAAGTGGAAACTAAGCGAGTCCAGAGAGATTAAAATCGTGAACAACGAGGTGCAGAGAGGTGCCAATATAGAGAATAATAGTGAAAAAGTTGCGAGAACTGAGAGAAAGGTTGCTATGGCCAATAAAGTTGTCCAAAGATACAGAACTGATCCTGAATTTCGATTCTTATATGAGCGTGTGTCTGATTTCTTTGCAGATTATCTCATGGCAGACATGCAGCACCTGAAATCAGGAGAAACCAATAAGGTCAGTCTCGCAGCTAAGTGGTGCCCATCTCTTGATTCTTCATTTGATCGTTCAACTTTACTATGTGAGAGTATTGCAAGGAAGGTATTTCCTCAAGAATTGTATCCTGAATATGAGGGTATTGAAGAGGCACATTATGCTTATAGAGTACGTGACCGTTTGAGAAAGGAAGTTTTGGTGCCACTCCGTAGGATTCTTGAGTTGCCTGAGGTATATATTGGTGCTAATAAGTGGGATTTAATTCCATACAATAGAGTTGCATCTGTGGCCATGAATTTTTACAAGGAGAAGTTTAAGAAACATGATGGAGAACGTTTCTCCAAGTATTTGGACGACGTTAAGACTGGAAAGGCTAAAATTGCTGCAGGTGCATTGCTTCCGCATCAGATAATATTGGCATTGGAAGACGATGATGGTGGCCAAGTGGCGGAATTGCAATGGAAGAGAATGGTTGAGGATCTTCTCCAGAAGGGAAAGTTGAGAAATTGTTTAGCTGTTTGTGATGTTTCTGGTAGCATGTCGGGTACGCCAATGGAGGTCTCTGTGGCGTTGGGTTTATTGACTTCAGAGCTAAGTGAAGAGCCATGGAAGGGACAACTCATTACTTTTAGTCAAAATCCAACGCTTCAAGAGGTCAATGGTGATAGTCTTGTGGAGAAAACCAGATTTGTGAAGGAAATGGGGTGGGGTATGAATACTAATTTCCAAAAGGTATTTGATCTTATTCTGACGGTGGCTGTCAATGGAAATCTTAAGGAGGACCAAATGATCAAAAGATTGTTCGTTTTTAGTGATATGGAATTCGACCAAGCATCTTTAAATCCTTGGGAAACCGATTACCAAGTCATAGTTAAGAAGTTCACAGAGAAGGGTTTTGGAAATGTGATCCCAGAAATTGTATTTTGGAATTTGAGAGATTCAAGGGCTACGCCTGTGCCTGGGTCAAAAAAGGGGGTTGCACTTGTAAGTGGCTTCTCCAAAAATTTGATGAAATTATTCTTAGATGGTGACGGTGTCATCAACCCTGAAGCTGTTATGGAAGCTGCTATATCAACTGAAGAGTACCAACAGCTCGTTGTGATTGACTGATCTCATCTTGTGAGTCACAATAATCCCTTTACCCATTTCGATATTTACTTGTTTTTAATGGAAGTTGGTTTCTTAGATAGGCTTTTTTAATGAAGTTGTAAACCTTGTTATTGTTGTTTTTGTGACTCCTTGTTTCCCCTTCTTCCATTGTCCTGATCCTCGTTGTATTGTAACTTCCTACTATCTATCATTCAGTTGTACCATTATTGTTAATATTCACTTTGCACCATACTGATATCACAAGCATTTACAGTTTTCACTATTGAAAGTTCAAAGTCGTTCACTTACATGTTTGCTTTGTGTTCATTGTCAAAACTTTCCTCGAATAGTTTACTAATGTCGCTACTTGGAACTGCTTACCATGTAATTATATCGTGACTTCTTATTTTATGAAAAAATTCATCTATGGATTATTTGGAATAGATTTAGGTTCTTTACAATTTTTAAATGAGATAGTTACACGTTCAGAAAAACAAAAACAAAAGGAGATAGTTACTATTCGGGTTATTTTCATTGTGTGTAAGTTTTAATTAATTAACCTCAATAATTCGCAAGTGTATGGTTCGTTCATGTAATACCTAAGGTGTCGATCCCACGAGGAAGGATAATTTAATCTTAAAATCTAAGGATAGAAAAATTCGCAAAATTCAAAATGTAACGGAACTAAAATGAGAATTTAATTAAATCAAACAAATCCATTCAAAAATCAATCACGAAAATATTAATAATTTAATAGTTACAACAAACTCTAAAGAATCAACCTAAAAAAATTACTAACTTAGAGAAAGAGAGTTTCATCTATCCTTAACGCTAACGTAATTGATTATGAATTATCGAATTATTGGTTCTAGACGATCTTAGGATTGATTACTCTCTCTCAAGTTATAGCCATTAATCCTAAATTATAAACCATAATCAGATTATGGAAATTGCAGTTACTCAATTAATAACCCAAAATTTTAATTAGATATGAATTTATCTAATAAATATATCATAAACCTATGCTATATCTCTCTTCGCACAATTTACCGATTTGATTTTATTATTGTTCTATTAAATCACTTAATTCTTGTTAGCCTAATTTAATAATTATTATGCGATTCACCCTCTTAGTTTATTACCGAACTATGCACATCCAGAATTAAATCACAATAAATTCAAATAACATATAAATAATCAAATTTCATTAAATCAAAGAAAATCCCGAAGGTGAGTTTAGAACATCATCAACATTCAAAAATCCTATCAACTGTTATTCCAATTTTATACAATAATAAAAATGAAAATGGCAAGAAATACGAATTGAACGGATGACGGTAGGCAGCAATGTTGAGAAACTCCTGATCCAAAAAGTACATCAAGTCGGCTTCTTCTCCTCTTCTCTCTTCCTTCTTCTCTCTCTCCATCTTTTGACAATTCTCTCTGGGGTTTCTCTAAAAGTGGCTTACGCAAAAACTTCCCCTTTTTCTTTGTTTTATTCTTTAAATACCTTTTGTCTTTAGAGTAGCCTTAGGGTTTTTCAGGGGTCTAAAAGGTCTAAGCAATTCCTCGAAACTTGACTTTTTTTAGTATCTGCACGTTTACTCGATATAGGCCACGATTGTGGGCCACATTTGAGCCTTCTGTCACGATCATGGGCCATGTCCTGAGCTTTTGTCACGATCGTGGCATATAGGCCATGATTGTGGCCTGATTCTGATGCTTATGTCACGATCTTGGCTTGTTGTGTCATGATCGTAGGTCATTGTTTCGGCCCGAATGTCTCTGAAACTTCTCTATTATTCGATATTGACCGTGAAACACATCAAGGTACCTTTAAAATATAATATTTAAGCTCAAAGACGTATACTAACCTATAAAAACACTTAAACACAAATAATTAACAAAATAACACAATTATAACCTAAATACATACTAAACGATTGAATTAACAATTAAATACATATCAAAGTAGGCCTTAAAACAAGATGCAATTAACACTTATCAACATCCCCACACTTAATCGTTTACTTGTCCTCAAGCAAACAAAACAACAAACACACAAAATCTCACAACAATAATGTAGTAATGAGATAATGACTTCAACTTCATCAAATAAATTTAATTTTAAATACAATAATTCAAGTTATATCAAATCATTAACAAGCAAAATTTACGTCTAGGGACTTTAATCGAAATATACATATTAATCAAGATGCAAGTGTTAAATTATTTACCCTTTTCAATTGCACACACACATTAATAATTTCTTGGTTATTTAAACTCTGTAAGTACTCCCAAATACGTTTTCATGAAAAATCATGCTATTACAAGTTCGGTAGGTTATTATTATTATTATTATTATTATTATTATTATTATTATCATTATCATCATCATCATCATCATCATCATCATCATCATCATCATCATCATCATCATCATCATCAT
>JANSVA010000009.1:4236467-4250454 GCA_025504915.1 Erythroxylum reticulatum | reverse complement strand
ATTATTATTATTATTATTATTATTATTATTATTTACTTTGAACATGGACTTAGTCTTGTTACACGGAGATAAACATTGGTGATGAATGTCGATCCGATTACTCAACTAAGTCATATTTTTTATTAAGCTGTTTGGTTGGAATGTCATTATAGCCTTTTGACATAAAGAAACACATTTGTGATGTATATGGATCCAATTACTCAACTACATCATATTCTCAACTAACTACTAGTTCTATTTATAACCCAAAGGTCTTCGGAATAGTTATTTACATAAAATTAACCAACATTTTGTTTTATTACCTACCTTATTACTTAAGCTACTCGTTTTCATAAAAAATACTAACAAAGCTACTTAAGTCAAAAGACCTAAAATTATTAATGAATGTGACAATTTAGAGGGTGACAACTCACACTAAATCCTAATTAACTTACATATTTAGCTAAAGAACCCAATTCACTAATTTTGTAAGCTAATGACTCTTCACAACCTAATAGTCTATATTCAAAATTAAATCAATTTCAACCCATCTAAGCTATTGACACATTCATAAAATTCATAATATTCAACTTAACAACCTATTATACAATATGCATAATTCATACTTAAAAGCAAAACATATAACCCTCTCTACACATGAACAACACATTGTCCTCAATGTAAGAAGATGACAAACAAACACAAATGGAAAGAAGAGACATAAAATAATGTAAAACAAAAATTCAATAAAGACTAAAGTTAAAAAGAAAAGGATTAGAGCAAAGCCTAATGGTGACGGAGGCAGGGTTGGTGTTAGAGGTGACATTTGGACGCCTTGAGCCTCAAAGTAATGATGAATACGACATATATCCTGACTCTGACATCATTGTGTTTAGGCCATCTCCTTCATTCTTCTAGAGTTCTCTGTAAGTGTGTTTATAATTACCTTGGTGTTCGCAGAGATCATATCAAGTACTTTCTTCCAACCCGGTTCTTCTATTTCGTCTTCCTACTCAGACTCCTCTTTGGTTGAATCGTCTTCTTATTGTTGCTGAGCACTTGAACTTGCTTGACTGGTCCTGATTTTGACGAGTGTCTTGGCACTAATATCTCGAAGTTCCATATTGTGGGACTTTAGGATTTCAACTCACCACAGATAATGATGGTTCATGAATTCAGGATGGTAGAATGAGTCCGTTGCACTCAACTCCAAAGTAATCAGCTATAGCCAAAACTAAGTAACTCATTCCTAAGTTATTGCTCCTTTTACGTCGAGTAATAATAATTGCGTTAAAGATGTAGGTGGTTAAGCAAATTGGGATGTTGTGGTCCATGCACTACAATATGAAAAATTCCTTCGTCGAACACTTGTTGGTTTCTGTTTTGTCAAAAACAATTTGACACATGAATTTGTGCAACAAGTGTTCGTGGCTCTTAATGAAGTTGTTGTATAAGTTCTTATCATTGAAACGCTCTAATCCATTCAGTTCAATTTAGTAGGGGTGACACAGAAATCATCGTGTTGATCCACTATGGATGATTTGGGGAAATCATAAATTTCATACAAAGTCTCATAATTAAGCTCATAAGGTTGTCCCCACAACCTAAACTATAATTCCTTAGGTTTATTGGATTCATAATAAAGGGATGTAAAGAATTCTAAGGTAAGTTCTTCACAAATTAGGTATTGAAATTGAATAAACTGTCCCATTGAATTCTCTCTGCTAAATTTTCGACCTTGTCTCATAATTCTAATCTATCTAAAGTATCAAAATGAAAATACTTCGGAACCATAATTTGCTTATTGCGAAGAGAATGGAAGCGGGTGCCTTCTTCATTTGAGAAGATTAGAAAAGGTTCTTTGTAATCAGTTGCCATGTTCCTTCTCCCTCATTTCGAGACTTGGTTTCGTCCCAATGATTAATTGCTCTTTATTTATTGCTTAATGCGTGGCATACTAGCTTGCGAGTAGGTAGAAGTTGAAAGAGATTGGAAGTTAGGAATTTAGGTTGAGAGAAGTAAGAGTGTTAGAAGTTCTAAACTTAGAGAGATAAAGTTAAAACGAAAGTGAGCGAAAAAGTAAAGTAAGAAATGAATATATAGGTGAATGGAGGGTAAAATGGTAAAAAATTAAACTGAAATTTGCAGTTCCAGTATTACCCTGCCACAGGCTACGATCCACCAATTTTTGATTTTTTATTCTTTTGTTCTTTCAAATATTCCTGAAATCACTTCTTAACTCTTTATGGCTCTTTCACCTCTCTTTTGTATACTTCCTTGATCATAAAATTCATGTAGAAGCCCTCTGCCTTCCCGATTTTATTAAAATGAAACAACCTAACTATATAATTCCGCTAATAAAAGGAAATAACATCAAGTTAACAATCCACAGGTTGTCTCCCATGCAGCACTTCTTTTAATGTCGGTAGGTTGACACTCTTTTTGTACTCAAGGTGGTTCGAATGAATCGTGCAGTGGTAATGCAATCATCGATCTTACAATTTGCACATGAGCTACCATGCCTTAGATACCACTCTTCCTCTGATTCTACTTCCTTCTCCTTCTTTTTCTCGATCGTTTGTTTCTAAATGCATTCCCAGGATCCTCCATATCTTCCCATTGTCCTTAAGGTTTGGTTTCCTTGATATGAGTTAGAGGTAAGGGAGAACTGTTGTCTTTCTTTGACACTTTGAAGGTTATTTGATGCTTGCTGACCCTTAAAGTTAGTTCACCCCCATCAATGTCAATTATGGAGTGAGAAGTAGCTAAGAATGGTTATCCAAGGACTTTAGGGTTTTTCACATCTTCTCCAATATATAGAGGTGTGTGGGGAAGGTAAATATATTGATCTGCATTTAGACATCCTTAATAATCCCCTTTGAATGATGAACTATTTTGTTTGTCGTCTTCACTAGCATCTTTGTGGGTTCTAACCCTCCTAACCCCAATTTTGACTAAAGGTATAAGGCATCATATTAATACTCACTCCTTTAGTGTGGGCTTCATTTGTAGATGTTTGTTATATCTTCAACCTTGTTTAATTTAACCTCATTAGAATTTCTCGTCGCCCTACTTAAAATTGACTTTCGTTGAAATAAAATAAGGAATGGAAATTTAGGTCGAGGTTTCTCGATTGGCTTAACTACGAGCTCACTTGAAAGGAATTCCATAATTATTTTTCGTTCTCCCTTAGCTCTGTCTTCCTTCACATGTCCGAGTTTCTTTTCCTAGGTTTGAGCAACGACCATGATCTATACCTTTGGGTTAGACTCGGTATTGCTTGGAAGGGTTCCTACATTCTGAGTAGAAATTCCCTCCATTAGTTGATTTGCTTGGATCTCCATATTGTCTATTAAAAAGGCATCGTTCTTAGTGACTTGCTCGAATTTGGTTTCAAGCCTGTTATGTGCATCCTCCATGCCTCCAATTTTATCTAACATATTATCTAATTTGGATTCTATTAAGATTGGATTATCTTGTTGGAAGCGTGGTTGTCTTCGAGGTCTGAACTATCCTCCAACATTGTTTATCTATGAGAAGTTAAGGTGATTCTTCCACTTGGGGTTGTATGTGTTGGAGTAGGGATTGTTTCCCCCTCCTCATCTATATTGACTCCCATTTAATGCACTTGCTTTTGATCGCTTTCTTTCATCAAGAAACAGTCTACCGTATCATATTCCATTTGTCCATAAAGTTCACACTTAAGTTGCATGTCTTTAACCGAAGTTGAGGATCAAGCTTTAATATGTTTGAGTTGCCAAGTTAAGTTGTCAATTTTAGCTTTCATCTCCATTATTTGATCGACAACCACAATTCCTTTTTGTTCTTGAAAAGTAGTGGTTTGTCTACTCTGCTTGTTCATCCAAAGGCAGCTATTACATGCCATCTACTTTATCAGCTTTTCTGCTTCATCTACCATCTTTCTCATCAGTGATCTTGCTGAAGCTGCGTAAATTATGCCTCTCATTTGTGGGGTTACTCCATTATAGAATATTTGCAAGAAGAATTCCTTGGGTAAGTTATGATGTGGGCATTTTCAATGCAAATCCTTGTATCTTTCTTACACTTTATAAATCGACTCCCCATCACTTTGCTGGAAGTTGGTAATTTCCTTGATAATCTTTGTGGTTTTAGTAAGGGGAAAATACTTGTCTAAAAAGGCACAAACTAGTTAATCCCATGTTGTGACATTAGCTGAGTTGAGGAAATAATACCATGACTTTTCTCTATCTCTAGGGGTAAAAGACAAGAGCCTAATTCTGACTACATCTTTCGACATCTGATGGTACTAAAAGGTATCACAGATTTCAAAGAAGTTCATTATATGTGAGTTAAGATCTTCATTTGTTAGTTTATAGAACTGCACATTTTATTGAAACATGTTTAGGAGGGTTGGTTTAATTTCAAAAGATGTCACTTGTATGAGTGGTCTAGCTACTCCTTGGTTTTGTCGCATTGAGCCCTAGTCTCATAAAGTCTATAAGGGTTTATTGTTGATGTCCTTAGTTTGCTTCGTGGTCCAGATCTTGCTGAAATTGCTCAACCATTGTTGCTTTTGTGTTTTCTTCTTCTTCTTCACTTCGAGCTTTTCTAACTAATCATTCTAATCAAGTTATGTCTAACTCTAAGGTTTCCACTGCATGACTCAATCTTCTCGTGACTCTTATGTTTAAGCAAGAGTACAATTTTAGAAATAAAAGGAAAGAAAGAGCAGAAAACAAAAACTAAGTAAACGCCTTAAATTAAAGAATCAAACTAATCATCTCCTCCGTAATTGCGCCAAAAACTTGATAGAGTTATTTTCGATGTGTGTAAGTTTTAAGTATTTAAACTCAATAATCTAAAAGCACACAGTTTGTTCACGTAGTTCTTAAGGTGTCGATAATCTAATCCTAAAATTAAAGACTAGAACAATTTGCAAAATTCAAATGTAACGGAACTAAAATAAGAATTCAATTCAATCAAGCAAATCTATTTAAAAATCAATCACGAAAATATTAATAATTTAACAGTTGTAGCACACACTCAAGAATCAACCTAAAAGAATTACTAATTAAGAGGAAGGAAAATGTACCTATCATTAACGTTAACCTAATTGATTATGAATTACTAGATTATTGGTTCTAGATGATCCTAGGGTTGACTACGCTCTCTAGAGTTATAACCATTAACCCTAAATTGTAAACCCTAATCAGATTATGGAAATTACAATTTCTCAATTAACAACTTATTCAAAACCTTAATTAGATCTGAAGTTGTCTAATAAACATATCGAAAACCTATGCAAGAGCTCTCTTCGCACAATTTACTGATTTAATTTAATTTATATTATATTTTTCCTTATGAAAGTAGTCATTCTCATTGACTAAATATAGAAATAATTAAACAAATTGGTGGGTCATTATTAGACAAAAATTTCACTGAATTGACCCATTTTAGAATTCCATTTAGGTTATTACTTGTTTGTTTATGTAAATTCTCATTATGATGATTGTATGAGTGATCCTTTGATATGAAATCTCCAAAGTATCTCATATAGATATTGTTATGTTTTGATACTGCTTATGACATATTCTAGTCAATAGTAGTTTAATCGGTAGTCAATAGATATGGAGACAGTTAACAAATCAATATTTGATTCATTACCCTAAAGTTTCTAGGGAAAATGTTCCAATATTCTCGATTAGCATTTATTTGGAAAATCCTTGGCTAAAGTTGAATGACATTTTGAATATATTTTTCAAATTTCTTTAATAGAATCAATTACTAATGATAGAGAAATAATCTAATTTTACTCAAATAGAATACACATTAATTATATGTCTAATTAGAACATTGTATGATGAAATGATTGAATTATATAAAAAAATTATATACAAAAAGGTTAGTTAAAATCATTTTGAAATTCATAAATATTTCAGTGACCATGATATATTTCTAAACGTCAATTTTAATCTATCGATATAAATTATTTAATTAGATAACAAATGTTAAATTAAAGGAGTTTAATTTATCTAATCCTAAATACAATTTAGGGTTATAATTTATATCCATTGTCAACAGATATGGCTCTTAATATGTTACACACAAAGAACGAGTTGAAGAGAAAAAATATTTTAATCAAGTTGGACTTGATTGTAAAGTTTGAGAAATTTTAAAATTAAATATGAGATATTAAATAAGTAAGGATCAATATGAGATATTAGATCTTATTTTGATATAAATACTGTTTAAATTGAATTTATTAAAATTATAATTAATGATTAATTGAAGTTAGAATTTTGTTTCAATTAAATTATTAAAATATCTAACATATATTATAAATAGACTTAGGCTACAAGGGATCTAGGCCTTTTTACCTATCCCACTCTATAATAGTTGTAGAGTTCTCTTAACTCATTCTATGAATTATGTTAGAGGCTAGACATATGTGAGACTATAGTGATTGAGATTAACCAATTTTAGAAACGGTTAGAAGAAGCGACAAGAGAAAGATCAAGCTTAAAAATAGCTTACAAATTATACTTTATGGTTTATTACATTTTATATGTTAATCATGTTATATAATTAAGTGATCTCGACTTTTAAGATATCAAAAAAATATCGCTTTTATTTTAATGATATAGGATCAGATCTCATCCCAATTTTTCAGCATTGTAAGTACAATTTATGTCATATCTGGAAAGCTACTTGATCAAATCTTGTTACTACACTTACCTAGCAGTTGGCCTAAGATTTCTTAATTCTTCTGATGTCTTCTCTTTTAGAAATGATTGATATTTTTTTCCTTTCTATATCCTTAGCACATGTTGGTACAAAATTAGTGGAAATATATACCAATTCCAAATAGCAAAGTTAACATATAAACATTATATGTTTACAAAGTCCTAACAAGAAAAGCTACGACTTTTCTCTATCAATTTTTGATACATCATATGGGATAAATAACAATTAAAATTATAAAACCTTAAGATACCTAATTAGAACAAAATAATAATAATAATTAATAATAAGTGGATCCGTCATTTTAAAATGGTGGAGGTAAATAGATTGTCTAGTGGTTTGTAATTATTATTATATGCTCTAACAAAATTTTTCTTTATTTTTATCTTATAATGCATATGATAGATGGAATGCTCAATTGGAAAATTTTTTTTTTTTTATCTTTTATGACTACAACAAATAGGAGTTTCGGCTACATTTTTTTGCTATGATTTGAAATTCATAGCTAAAAGTTACTCTATGGATACAAAATTTTGTAGCCAATTGAAATAATATCTCTAACTTAAAATATTTCTTAGGTATTTTAAACTGTTAGTTACATTCAGGATAGGCCACATTTTATATTCGCAGCTAAAAAAAATTTATGGCATTTTTTAATTATGAACTTAGTTTTGTAGTAAAATGCTTTTAGAGACAAAATAGTTTTTGTAGCTAAAAGTATTTGATGAAGTTTTTTAATATGAACTTAGTTTTATAGTGAAAGATTTATAGCTATGAAAAATAAGGTTTGGAGACATTTTTTAACTATGAACTTATTTTTGAACCAAAATGTTTTTGATACAAAATATTTTTCATATCTAAAACACACGAGTCCCATAACTATCAACTAAGAACATAAATTTCATAGTTAAAAATATTGTTCAGCCAAAATATTTTTTGGAGAAAAACGAAGAGTAAAATCAACGAAAATGACATAATTTTGTCCACTAAAATGACATCGATTTCTTCATTTTGATAACCTAAAGACACTTCTTCCCTCTATTGTTTTTCTTCAATTGTCTTTGTCTTCTAGTTGCTTCATTGTCCTCATCTTTCTTCTCTCTAGTGTGTTTCTCCGAGTGACTCCAATGTCTTTGTCTATCTTTGTTTTTCTTCTTGCTAGTGTTCTTTTGCTTTCTCCAACAATTGGCAACGTTTATTTTTATACAGCAAAACTCTTCTCTCCAACCTTATAGTCATTGTTTTGATGAAATCTGAACTAATCAATTACTAAAAGCTAAGTTACATCATTCACTTATAATAATGAAATTTGAGTTCTTACTATGTGTTATTATTTGTTCTTTTTGTAATAACAAGACAACCCATTGTTGTTATTTGGTGCTAAGTAAATATTGTTGTGTATCCAATAATCTTAAGTAAATCAATTTATATGTCCATGAGATAGATCTGAATGATGGACTTGAGTTAGCTATTATTAATATGACTTATGAAAAGAGAAAGAACATGCAAACACTCCATAAGTTGAATCGGATCAAACTTCATTGACTTGTGATAAAACTAAAGAATGAGTAAACTTGGTACTTTATTTCACTAAATTTATTTAGATTCCCAAGTATTCTAATTAATGGATGCAGCTAATTAAATCATCTATTAGTAGTGGAGATTAATTTACTAATTTCAAATTCATAATCATAGTTACTGTAAATACACGTCTACTTACCCAATGAATGCTATTTAAACTACTTACAATCAATTATGGGTATAAATTTTCAAAAACTTGCATATCACTTATTCTTTTCCCTAGACTTTATCTTTGTATACAGAGCTAAGTCGTATCTTTATAAAGGCATCCTTTGATGTTGTACCTTTAACTCTTAATTTTGATGGATGGACAACAAAGTTGTTATACTCTTTAAGTATGTGCTCAACTTATACAAGCATCTCTTTCATTAATGTTTAACACTGAGAAAAGTACTTTCACATAGTTTCTTCATTAGCAGAATATAAAATTTTAACTAATTTACTATAAGCTATGAAGTTAAACTTAATTATTATAGTTGAGATTTATAGATGTTTTCACTAAGCTTTACTAACTTGCTTATGTAAGATTATTATAGTGGCAAAACTTGCCATTTAGGTAAACTTATATTGATACAATTTGGATAATAAAGATTAAAAGAATGTATTTAATATGCCTTTTTCACTTAAAATCCTTCTTGAGTAAGAAGGCTTATAGACTATCTTGTGGACTTTCTTAACAGGACATTTATCTACTAATTTAAGTAAGATCTTGTATCCTAATAGCCTATTTTGAATACTACTTAGTGTGTAATATTCTTCCTTTAATTTCTAGTAGCAGACTAGTGGAACGTATGGCATTAAAATAGAAAAATTTTAACTTCCCTTTTCATTCTCTTGTTATTTTTTATTCCTTTGTTATGTTAGATTAGAAGCCTAAAGTTAACGCCCCCATCGGCTTTTGAATATGTTTCTCTAAGGGAGTTTTATATAGAATAGTATATAGATGATTTCTTTCACATGCTGAGCCAATCTAGTCGCTTCTTGTAACCAACTTCCAACAAATTTAAATATGTTTGCCTTGTATTACAACGACATAAGATGTTGATTATATTTCAACATGTTAGATGTGTTGCTTTGTATCATCCATTATTATTGCTGGTTTATCTTGTTACTTATTTTTACTGTATCAGAGTCTTAATGAAAGTAGGAAACTTCATATGTTTTTATAGGAATTTTGTTTTGATTGCTTATTATTTTATATAGTACTGTCTAGGAAACATAAGGTAAGATTAGGTCCTAAAATCTAATGTTTGATTCTTTGATTCCTCTAATCCTATGAAAAATAAATAAAATCTACTAATTGATCTGCATCCTACTCACAAAAGCTACCAAGGAAATATATATGTGAAAAAGAAATGAATTCCTATCTAGTCTATTTAATATATCCATCTCAAGTTACCGTAGCATGAATAGAACCACTTTTTAAGTTCTTTCAAACTTTACTTTCAAATGATTCACAAACAAGATGATGTTTCATAATGAAGGAACTTATTGCAACTTACTAAGGAGCAACGAGTCTTTGTTGTATTTAAATATTTGTTTGACTTGAAAAGATATGAGATTATTAACAATTGAGTAGTTTTGCGCTCTAAAAAAAGATAACGTATTTGAGAATTTCTTTTATTTAAGTTTGATATTAGCATATTAGAGCTTAGATGTTTGCATCTTTTGTTCAATGATTTTGAGTTTCATTAGTATCTATAACACAACCATTGTGAGTTTAAATAAATTTAGGCTATCTATTTGTTCTTTGTCATTTTATAGTGGAACATCTAACTTTATAGGTAGCAAGATTATAGGTAAGGTTTTCTTAAGGTCTTCATGTGATATGAGATCTTTTAATTGATTCTTTCTTAAGAGTTATGTTTTGCTTGTTAAGAACAATGATATTAGTACTCTAATTACAAATGCAATTAGGTGTTGAAGCTCATAATAACAAAAGTACATATTAAATCGAATCTTAAAATTCTTGCTTCTTAATTTGGAGGTATATTTAAAACTCTCTGCTTAAATTCTTGTAAAAGTCTGAGTAAAATCTTAGATAAATGGATTGTAGATACATGCTTAAGCACTTTATTAACCTCATTGCAAACTATTTTCGGACCATCATTAAAACTTTTTGTAGATTATGGCACTGAGTTTACTAATTATCAAATGATTGAATTTTTTATCAAAAGCTATATGAATTTTATATCTATTTAGTATTCCTTATAATTTTATATCTATTTAGTATTCCTTATATCCCTCAGTAGAAGGAATGGTTAAAAGAAAACATAGGCAATATTTGGATGTTGCTAGAGCCTTGAGATTTTACATAATAAAAAACTTGCTTTATATTAGAAATAAGTTTAAAACATCTTCATTTCAAAATTTAAGTAACATAAAATAGCATATAACATATACAATCTTCTTTAGATACGCATATAGTCATAATGACATGGTACGACATAATTGGAAGTGGCTATCACTTTTTGCTCTATAAAAATGAATGACTTGGGGGTTTAGGAAATGGGTTCATGCTTACTATTCTAAGCCAGATCATATTTCTTAAACATAGAACCTTATGTTGTCATGTATCTTATTACAAAGTTTGTTATAATCTACCAAGTAAATGCATTCTTTAGCAGAATTCAAAGTTGGTATGTTAATTTTTATTTATCATTATGTTATTTACAACATAAATTGCATTTATTAATTTAGTGACGTACTTATAATTATATAGTTGTACGGATAAAAGTTGGATGACTCATCGAAAATCGTCCAGCCATTTCTTCTATGTATTACAATTTATATTTAACATTTTTTTTCAAATTACAGAATGGATGATGATCAACTGATGAGTGACTATGCTGTAAATGGTAAAGTTATATAGTATTTGCTTTAATCAGAAACTATATCATTCCTCATAACATGTTTTGTTGATTTTAACTAATCTTTTTAGATGATTACATGTTTATAGGCATGGACAACACTAGGTAATCCTTTGAGTTCTAACATTTTTGTAATCAAAGCATGACATAATATAATTTATAAATTGGTCTCTCTATTTATTTATTTATTCTTAAAAATTGCTCAAGATGCCATTACTACCTTGTATAGGAACAAATGATCATCATTTAATGTTATATTCATTTTGTTGGTATAATTTAATGATTTTCATATAATTTTACTTTATATATACAATGCTCAATATTTTGAATTGATAATATTTTTATGATTTAATTTTATAATAATAATAAAATGATTTATAATTAGAAAAACATGTTGATATATTATATCCAAAGCATATTGTTCAACATCATTGACTAAAAATGTAAAAAAAATAACATATCATGGCATTATTAAAAATGTAGCAAATATATTATGAAAAAGTAGCGAAAAAGATTTGGATACATCATAAAAAACATAGAAAAAATATTTGGCTACGTTTTCGAAAATGTACCTAATAATATTTGCCTAGGATTTTACATAGCTAATAGTATATAGCTATGAAGATGAAAACCTAACCAAAAACTATTGACTACATTTTATTTTAGTTTCCAGTCATTTAGTGCCAAAATTTTCCACGACAAGATTCAATTTTTAGTTATGTTTTTGTAACGTTTTAGTTACGAAATAACAGTTTTTGCCTATAATTTGTGGAAATGTAGCCTATAGTTTTCATCTATGAAGAATTGATGACACTTTATGCGACCAAACATAAACGTCACCAATAACTATAGGCAACATTTTTTAAACAATTAGTTACATCTTATAGCCAATTGTCTACTTTGTTGTAGCTTATGGCTTTCTCAGTTGAAAAACTCCATTGTTACTATAACATAGATTTCACTTATAAATTTAATTTAAAAAATTCAAGAAATGTGTAATATACATAAATTATAGCTATAAATTAATTATAATTAATATAAAATTTTTTGCATCATATCTTATCCATAATTTTAATGGAATAACAATTAATCAAAACAGGAAAACTAATTTTGACGCAAATATAAATCACAAGAGAACATTATTATTTTTCATAGCCCCAAAAGTCCATCTCTCCGCGAAGCGAGAGATGATTAATGGGATGAACTGATGATTCATTTGTATCCTCGTACCTCACTCCCGTAGAAGAATCTTCATTCCCCATATGAGAAGTAACAATCCGATCAAGCATAGCCCATTCATTCAAGCCTTCATGATCTCTTCCTCTAAGAACTTGAGTAGGTTCGCATGTGGTCACCTCTAGTGCTGGCTCACAAGTGGCTTGATACCTAAGACTTCCACATCCACTCTCGCAGTCCATAGCGTTTGACATGAGTTGCTTAACCATGACTGGTGTCTCAGAAGAGATATTTGAGTAGTCGTAGCCTAGAGACTTGTTATGAGATGGCATTAAGGATTGAGATTGGAGTAGAGAATGCTGAGAAGTCATGTGCGGGTAGAGAAGGTCCAGCTCAGGTTTACTATTTACTTCAAAGGGTTGGTCAGTACCATGCGTGTGATTTTGATTAAAAAGGGAATGGGTGTCTTTGTGGATAAAATTGTGAGGTTGAGTAGTACATGAGTTGATTTGTTGCTCAGATATGTTAATGCTTGTTCCTCCGTTTCCAAGCTTGAATAAAATTTTCTTCTTGAATACCCTGCATACGACCCACCCATCCTCCTGCACATGTATCGTGTGTATAAGAACTTCGGCAATGAATTTTTTTGGGTGAGAATTAATCTACCACCATGCTGTTGTAGAATGATTTAGATGTTATCTGAAACAACCATGACTGTGATATGTATAATGCTCCAAATCAATGTCTGATTTCCCAATTGATGAAGGGACAGCATGTCACTTCTAATCTTTAAAGAGTAGTAGCATCCAAAATTCTTTTAAGTTGTTGGCCTTGGAGTACTTGGGAAGTATTTGGGGATTGATTAACATAAACAACAACTAATTCTTATGTGTAAGTTGAAAAGCTCGGATAAATTAGTAGTTACCTTATGTGAATTTGGTAGATTTCAAGTGGAAATTATTTATACTGATGAATTAAAACAGATCTCTTATTACGATTGTTATAGAATTAATTGCTAATTTTGATGTACCTAAAAATAAGATGCACTAATTTACGTAAATTTAAAGGTCAAACTTATATACCTAAGCTCAGTAAATGGTGAAAACACTTACCCTAGAGCTTCCTTGATCATCACCATCTTCTAGTCTGTACTCGTGCATGATCCAGTCAGATTTCTGGCCATGAGGTGCTCTTCCCCGATAGAAAACAAGCGTTTTCCTCATTCCAATTTTCTTATAGCTGTTCCGAATGCATTTATCCCTACCGGTTGCCTTCCAAAACCCAGCATTTGTGGCTCTATTTGTCCTTGACCCAGTTGGGTACTTCCTGTCTTTGTGACTGAAAAAGTACCACTCGTTTTGTGGGATTGACCCGATCCTACATCTTTCTACACATGATGAAACACAGATTACGTGAGCTCCACGTTATATAAAATTCTATCCAAAAGGAAGGAAAAAGTGTGCGCAAGACTGTATATTTAATGTTGTTCCAACGTGATGATCTTAAAGTGTCTGAATGTTAATGATCATTTTAGTCATTCAATTAACTATATTATCTAAAAGTACTATAATTCAATTAACGATATAGATAGACTGCGTCGAACTAGGTGTATATCTTCATAAAATTGGTCAAAACGTAACTAATCCATGCATATTATT
>JANSVA010000009.1:4196887-4218874 GCA_025504915.1 Erythroxylum reticulatum | reverse complement strand
AACTGCTCTTCTCTAATCCCTTCTTCTGTGTTACTATTCTGGGATAATTTGGTTTCCTTACCTAACCTGCGAGCAGTTTTTTCAATCTTAGTATCTAGTAGAAAATTCTCGAGCTTTTGAGCACGATTGAGTATTAAAAAAATGGAAGAAATAAAATGAAAATAATAGCAGAACTAAGAATGGAAAATAAGACACACTAAAGTAAAACAATCAAGCAAACAACTAAAATACTTGAATAAATATGAGATAATTAATATCGTCCAACCTAATAACTCATAATAAGGAAATTCCATGACAACGGAACCAAAAACTTATTATGGTCTAAGCAAAGTAATGTAAATTAAATTATATCTAGACCAACTAGAGGCAAGTGTACCTCGTCAACAAGTAAAATAAAACAATAAGAACTGGATATCATACTCAAAGGATTCTAACACAAAAGACAATTAAAGCAAAATTACTCAAACAATTAAGAATTGATTGATTTAAAAATAAAATAAAGTAAGCAAATCAAAGAAATATGAAAGATGCAAAGTACGAATTAAAAATAACTAGACTTAATCAAATGACAGAAATTGGCTAAGGTATCGGATTTCAATTATATTAGACACTAAAACTTGTAATGGTGGATTGATTTAGGATTTACTTCATTTAATCGAGTCGAACCCCAAGTTTATAGAAATTCCCTCCTCATCTAAATCTGAGTTACCTACTTAGTTCATAGATAATTTGGAATAAAAGGAATTCAATATAAGAAGCCTAAAATTAAGTTCATTAATCCTAGGTATCCTCACACAAGATCCTAAGGTTGGTCTACACTTTAGTCTCAAGTATATTGCTTGATTAATTTTTTGACAAATTAAATCCCATTGGATATGACATTCAATCATCTAAGGTCTTAATCTAGGTGATCAAACTAAATTAGGACTAAATATGCATTCAATATAGAAAAAACAAACACCGCAAAAATTGTCCTAATCCAATATCAATCCTAACCTCAACCCAAAAAACTTACTTATATATTTTCTTCAATGTAACACAAATCATAGTCATAATATATATTTGCATTGATTAAATCCACAAAAATTAAAACAAATAAGGAATAAAAACATATTAAATCCCATTAAAACCATGGCTGTTGAGATTGAAAAACGTTTGACATTGTTCCTCTACTCTCTTGCCAACTTCTCCTTTCTATCCTGTGTTTTGTTATTTTATCAAAGGTTTTTGGTCCATCTTTATTCATGCAAACTCACGCTATCTTTATTCCAGCTCTCTACCGCTGTCAGCTTTAGTTTTTTCATGCAAACTCTCTATGTCTTCATTCTAGCTCTCCGCCACAGCCAACCTTTCTCCTTCGTTCCTATCTTCTTTTGTTCCTATGCGTCGCACAACTCGCATTGCTTTTTTCTTCTCGTCTCTCTACCGCTGCCAACTTCCTCTATTCTCTTCTCCATATTGAATATATATTCAGGTCTCCTTGATCCCACTCTTTATTCACGTTTTAATATATTATTCATGCAAAAACTCCTCCTTTTTTTTCTTGCTAAAATGTTAACGTTTCTTAGGTGGCCAAAACGTTAACATTTTTTATCCTTGCTTCCTTTGAAAGCTTTTCTTGATTTATGCTTTCAGATGTTCCAAATCCAATATCTGCCTAAAATTAAAACAAATAAATCTTAATTAGTGCAATTTAAACATTAAATGGACATGATTTTAGCAAATTATGTATCTAAATCAATATAAAATGTCCATTAACAATAATCCTCATGTTTATTTATTTAAATATAATCTTCTTCAAAATTTTGGAATATGAAGGGTATATTGATATGAAACTTATTAAAAAAATTTGAACTTGAAGTTTTCTATTTTTTCTTTAGCATTTGAGGTTATAGAATGGGTAGCTTCTAGGGTTTTATGGTGGTTCAAAGTGTATGCTACTGATAATTTTCAATTGAAGATGAAACTAATACCAGTTTACTTCTGCCCATCTCATTCACAATATGTTCCTCAGACTTCTCTAGCCTTTGCACATTCTTCTTTTTACCAATATCATAATCAAATGTTTTACCACTCTTAAGTCTAATGGCTAACTTTTGATTATAGGACTTACCTTAGTTTCAAGAGATGATGTATGAACCAGGCAAGCCAACCCCTTTAATGAAGACTAGAGCGTGGATCAGGCAATGGTAAAGATGTGTCAACCAAGCAAAACAACCCTTACACGAAGACTAGAGCGTGAATCGGTTGACAGTAAAGATACGTTAAAAAGGAAAGACAGTAGGAATTTAGGGTTTTCTGTAACTTTTACTTTTAGGGAATTTAAGGTTTCTCTTTTTTTACTTTATGGAATTTATAGAATTTAGGTTTAAAACCACGCAAGCTTTTACTCTTTGAAATGTCATTTAAAAAAATAATAACGATGTCACATTATACATGGTAATGGCACGTATGGACACGCCCTAATTTCTGTCCAAAAAAGCTTTAAATTGAGCATACTTATGAAATTTTAGACCTTCTTTGAGCAAGTTACAAGTTTAAATCCTAAACTATCAAAACTTAAAAAGGTTAAGCCCCAATTTGGGCTTTTAGCCAATTTATCAAACTTTACAATCAAGTTCAACTTGATTAAATGTCTTAGCTCTTTTCAACTCATTTTATTTGTGAGGCCCATTAGGTTCTCAAATATGTAGGCAATGATTATAAATTATAAATATAATTCATAATTAGAATTAGAATTAGAATTAGATAAATTAAAAATCCTTTCAATTTGTCTTTAATTCTCTAAATAAATAATTTATAATTATAGATCAAGATTGGTGTCTAGCAACGCGCCATAATAACCAAAATATTTAGGAATGTTAAAGTGGTTTTGACTAACCTTTCCGTGCATGATTATTTTATATAATTCAATCTTTTCATTATACAATACTCCGATTAGACAAAACATGGATTTAATATCTACTCCTTTTTAGTCCAATTACATTAGTTATCTGCCATTAGCTATTGATTCAATTAATGTCATTTATAAACTATTTACAAAACGTCACTCTACTTTGACCAAGGATTTTTTGAATCAATATTAATCGAGAAGAACATAATTTTATTCCTAATTACTTTAGGGTGATGAATTATATCTTGATTACTCAACTGCCTCCATATAGTTCATACTACATCCAATGACTACCAATTGAACGACTTATGATTAAATAGATCATAAGCAGTATCAAAAGATAGCAATCCCTATATAAGATAACTTTGGAGATCTCAAGTCAAAGGATCACTTATACAATCATCACAATGAGAATTCTATAGACAAATAAATAATGTTCCAATTGGATTTCTTATATCTGGTCATTTCAGTGAACTTGTTCTCTAACAAGCACCCACATGTTTGTTTAAGTATCTCCATACTTTAGTCTATGAGATTGACTACTTCCTTCAATAGGAAAAACAGAATGCATGCTAGCCCTTTTTATATTATATTAATGTCCAATTTTAATAGAACAATGACTAGGAATAATTTATGTATAATACATAAATATGCAACATGAATATCATAATTATAATCTCATTATAATTTCATTTGTAATGTATAACTATCCTATAGACTTTATCATATACATATAAACAAGTACAGGATAAACAATGCCTTTAAATAGTTTTTTCACTTAACTACAATCAATCGATTGGTTGTAGGGCATAAACCAACATTGACATGATTCAATTGACCCATAAAGGTATTTTATCAAAACATTATTCTATCATGTCAAATAAATATTTTCTTCCATTTTTCCTTAAACAAAAATCAATTCCATTTGCTATAAACACAAATCATCTATTGTAAGTTGTATAAACAACGAGTTATGCACACACAAAAATCCCCAGAATATCATTAACTTTTTTAAGCATAGATTTTCCATAAAATTCTTGAACATACCTACGAACAACAATTTATAAATTATATTAATGCAACAATACACAATGACAAATTTTAGTATCTTGTAATTTTTTGAATTATTTGTATTTATCATCTCATTTCTTTTTAAAAGAGAGTGATTTTGATTTTAAATTACAATTCTGCATTATATAGTATTAATTGCTGGAATAATCAAATGATTATAGATCTTTGGAAAAAAATCTGAAACGGTTAATATAATTTTCTATTTCCATGTTTTTTCTATGCAAAAGAACATAAATGAAATTGAACAACAACAATTGAAGTTTTACATGTACTTAAATAGTTCTTTAAACTCAAAAAGTTAGCGAGTCAAGACTTATAAATTCATTGGATGAGCATCATATATAGCCTAGCAAGTTAAGACTTGTAAATTCATTGGATGAGCATCATATATAGCCTCCCAATTTGCTTCATGCAATTAAAATTGATTAATTAAACTATAAAAATTAATTAACACTTAAGCATAATTCTTTTTTCAATAATAGAAATTTGGCGTCAGAACTATTTTGACATTTTTATTAGAAAATATTTCAATTACTGGATATTAAATATAGGTTGGAACAACTCACGTATAATCCCGACTAAAAAAAGAGTACATAATCTAAGGTTAGTGGTTACAACTATCCTACCTAGGAGCTCCTCTAATCCTTCCATTGGTTCGTTTTCATTAAAAAGGTAACTAGTTCTTGCTATAGTGATCAACTGATCATGACAATATCATGCCTAATGTGTGTAAAATATGACATTAACTTATGCGAAACTCCAAGGCTACAGAACCTAAAACCCCTTAAACACGCACTTTGGACATTACATAAACAAGATGAAATCTCCAACCCTAATAAACCCCCCAATCAATTATATGATAGGAACGAATAAGGTTGATTTGAAAACCAGAATAGAAACTCGCCACAAGTGTTTACCTTAATAAGAATTATATTCTTAATGCAGTAGAAGAAGACAAGAAATCCTCCCTTATAGAATTCATTATTCATCCAATCTAACCTTAAACATTATTTATTATGATGTATTTATACCCTTGAAAAGAAAGAAACCTAACTACGTAAAAGGCCTTTAAACTTGGGCCTTTCACTAAAATAATTAAAGCCGAAACTAATATTTATAAAATATAACCCATTAAATATAAGAGATTTAGACAAGCCCAAGACACTCGTAGTGGGCTGCGAAAAGTTATGCTTTAAACGTAAAATAATTAATTAAACAATAACGATTGCACATAACACCCAACTTGATTAGTTATGATGTTATTGGCCTTCATTGTCTCTTAAGATTCCATGTCATCTACAATTCGACCTATATAGGATTGAAGCGCTTCTTTGAACTTTTTAGTTCTTGATTTTGTTATTGGTCCCTCCGAAATTACTACTCAACTTTGGATCCACTTTGCTCAAAACGTCCCATAGTCGTGCTCAAATCATCCCCTACCTCTTCAAAAGGATTCATCCTCGAATCTGGATCAAAGTAAAAAGGACATAAGTCAAAAACATTAAAAGTATCACTAATACTATACGCACCTGGCAAGTCTATCTTATATGCATTATCATTAATGCGTTCCAGAACTTGGAATGGTCCATCACCCCTTACATCAAGTTTAGAATTCCTTTATTGTGGAAATCTTTTTTTCACATATGCACCCAAACCCAATCATCTGGCTCGAAGAGAACTTGCTTTCTACCTTTATTTATTTTTTATGTATACATGCAATTCTTTTTGTCAATCTATGCACTTACTTTCTTGTGTATTTTTTTAACCAAGTCAGCCTTCTTCTTGCTATCTAAACTAGCAATCTCAATCAAAGGTAAAGGCATCAAATCCAACACAATTAATATCTTAAAAACATACACAATTTCGAACGGAGAATAACTTGTAGAAGAATGTATATAACGATTATATGCAAACTCAATGAATGGAAAACAATGTTCCCAAGTTTTCAAGTTCTTCCCAACAATTGTAAGCAACATGGTTCCTAAATTCTTGTTAACTATCTCAGTTTGTCCATCAGTTTGTGAATGACATGTAGTAGAAAATAAAAGTTTAGTACCTAACTTTCGCCACAAAACTCTCCAAAAATAACTTGGAATCTTAACATCCCTATCTAAAATAATGATCTTTGGCACACCATAAAGCTGAACCACTTTATTAAAGAAAAGACTAACAATGTTTGTTGAATCATCTGTTTTCTAGCAAGTAATGAAATGATTCATTTTATTAAATATGTCCACAACAACAAATATACTATCTTTACCTTTATTAGTCCTAGGTAAACCCAATACAAAGCCTATAGATATATCAGTCTAAGGTTCACTACGTACAAGTAAAGGTGTATGCAAACTATGAGGCATAGACTTAGACTTAGCTTGTTTATATGTAATACACTTAGCACAAACCCTTTCTATATATTTTCTCATATTTGGCCAAAAAAAATGTTCACTAAGCATATCTAAGGTCTTTTGCATACCAAAAAGCCCCGTTAACCCGCCACTATGTGATTCTCTAACAACCAACTCTCTAGTAGAACATATAGGAATGCAAAGTTGTTTACCCCTAAAAAGATATCCTTCATATCTATAGAACTTATCAAATGCAGCATGTTCACAAGCTTGATATACATTAGCATAATTAACATCTTCCACATACAACTCTTTTAAATGCTCAAATCTAAGTAACTTACAAGTAAGCAAAAAAATCAAAGTGTACCTTCTCGATAATGCATCAGCCACAACATTTTCCTTACCTTGCTTGTATTTAATCACATACATAAATATTTCAAGGTACTCCAACCAAATTGTATGCCTTTTGCTCAATTTCCCTTGTCCTTTCAAGTACTTGAGAGATTGATGATCACTATGTATCACGAACTCTTTAGGTGATAAGTAACTTTCCCAAACTTTTGGAGTTCTCACCAAGGCATAAAGCTCATTATCATAAGTGGAGTAATTCAAAACTGATCCACTCAACTTCTTACTAAAGTATGCTGTGGGTCGATTCTCCTGCATCAAAACAGCCCCTATACCAATCCCAAAAGCATCACATTCAATTTCAAAAATCTTAGAAAAATCAGGCAAACATAAAATAGGTGCATTACATAAGTTTTCTTTTAAAGTAATAAATGCATTTTCCTGATCTTTCTCCCATATAAGAAAACATTCTTTTCGACGATTTCATTTAATGGAGCAACAATAGTAGAGAAATCTTTAACAAATCACCTATAAAAACCTACTAATCCATGGAAACTCCTAACCTCACTAACTGCCTTAGGTGTCAACCATTCTTGAATAGCTTTCACCTTTACAGAGTCAACCTCAACTCCTTTAAAACTCACCACAAATCCTAAGAAGACAATTTTATCCATGCAAAAAGAACACTTTTTAAGGTTTACATACAACTTCTCCCTCCTAAACACATTCTTAACATGCTTAACCTGCTCATTTAAGTTATTATTGTAAACTAATATGTCATCAAAATAAACAACCACAAATTTACTAAAGAATTCATGCAAAACATGATTCATTAAGCGCATAAAAGAACTTGGTGCATTAGATAAGCCAAAAGGCATAACCAACCACTCATACAATTCATATTTGGTCTTAAATGCAGTTTTCCATTCATCACCTTTTTTCATCCTAATCTGATTATAGCCACTTTTTAAATCAATTTTAGTGAATATGCAAGCACCATACAACTCATCTAGTATATCATCTAATCTAGAAATAGGATGGCGATGCCTTATAGTGATCTTGTTGACTATTTTACAGTCCACACACATCCTTAAGTTCCATCTTTCTTTAGCACTAAAAGAATTGGCATAACACAAGGACTCATACTCTCCCTCACCTATCCCCTTCTTAAACAATTCATCCACTTACCTTTGTAATTGGATTGATTCGATAAGCTAGATGCTTAGGAATTTGAGCTCCTAATACCAAGTCAATATAATGCTCAATCCCTCTCAAAGATGGTAACCTATGGGTACCTCTTCAGGAAAAACATGATCATAATCCTGCAACAAGGTTACAAACACACTAGGCAAATTTGGGTCAAGGTTAGTGTTAGTAAACAAAGTTTCCTTATATCGAATCAAGAGTAAAGTTCTCTTGCCTAAGTATTCACTCTTTAACTCACTATCTTTTGCATTAAAGCATGCTTGTGTCTCAAATTTTTCACTCCTCTCAATTTTTCTTTGCTTACTTTTCATGTTCTTTTCTTTCTTTTTACTCATTAACTTCTTCTCTCCTAGACATCCTAAGTTCTTTTCTTTATATGTGCAGTCACTTATCATTGATCCTTTAATTTTATTCTTTTCTCTCATAGCCTATTTTCTCTCTTTTTTATTTTTCACCTTACTACCTGAATCACCGCTTAATGATTGTTAAATTTTAGTTGTTCAAGGTATGCTTCTTTGGGTGATAAAGGAGTAAGCGTAACCTTTTTCCCGTTATACATAAAAAATACTCATTCATGCACCCCTCATACATAACACATCTATCAAATTGCCATGACCCACCTAACAATATATGACTAGCTTGCATAGGCACGACATCAATCATAACTTCATCTGCATATCTACCAATAGAGAATGCAATAAGTACTTGCTTAGTAACTTTAACTTCACCACTTTCATTCAACCACTATAGTTTATATGGATTATGATGTTTATCATATTTCAATCTCAACTTCTCTACTAAAGCAGTACTAGCCACATTAGTGTAATCTATAATCAGACTACAATCTTTTCCACCTACTAAGCATCTTGTGTGAAATTTGTTCTACCTTTCTTCTAGGCTATCTTCCTTCACATTCAAGTTCAATGCACATCTAGCAACTAAAGATTCACCCTTTATAGCATATTCAACATTCTCATCAACATCAGAAATATCTTTTAAAGGTGGCATACTTTAATCACTACCATCCGACTTATTACCATCATTAGACTCAGAAACAATTTCACCACCTTTAATAAAAATAATCTTCCTATTAGGATAATCAAATGCATAATGACAATGCCCTTAACATTTAAAGCTTTTAATATCCATATGTTTAGAAGGTTTAGAGGATGGAACAGTAATACCTTTTTAAATTGAAGCACTCCTCTCCTTGCCTTTGTTTAAATTGTTGCCATTCTCCTTGGAATCTGAATAGTGCTCCATCTTCTTATCTTCATTTTTGTCCATTTTGAATTCCATTTGCTACTGGAATTTGAGAAAGATTTGTTTCCTTTCTTTGTTTTTGTTACCTCTCCACCTTCATGGCAATGTTCACTAAGTCCTCCATCTCTACATAATATAATAACTCAACCACATCATCAATTTCCCTATTCAATCTACCCATGAATTAATCCATTGTCATCTCTTCCTTCTCTTCTATGTTAGCTTTAATCAATAGTATCTCCATCTCCTTGTGATTTAGTTCCTTGTGTGAGTCTATGTAATTGCTGGTGCAACTCTCTAAGGTAATAAGGTGGTATAAACCTCTTTTTATCTCTCCCCAAATGGATATAAGTGGTTCTCTATTTATCTTCATATTCTTTATCGATCCACCCCACCAAACTAATGCATAATCAGAGAATTCAACTGCTACCAATCTCACTTTCTTATCTTTAGAATAGTTGTAACAAGCAAAATTTATGTCCACCTTTCTTTCTTATTCTAGGTGCACTTCAACATCATTCTTACCTTGAAGAATGGATCATCTTGATGGCATTAATGTTGCTATGTTTTCTTTCTACTCTTTCTTCCCCCCTTACTCTACCCCTCACGGATTGCACATGATTTTCATACTCATATTCTTTCCAATTTTTCCTCCCAGTGCCTATTACTATCAATTGATCTACTACGATTTTGGATTCTACAGGTCTCATTAATTCTCTCATCCACCCCATCCATCCTAGTAAATTACTTCTTAAACTTATTCATGAATGCCCTAAAGATCACATTCAAATCAAGCACATTGTCTTCCTCCTCATGTAATATTTCCTTTACATCTCTTTTATTGGCCATTTTTATAGTAAAAGGTTGTAAGAAAAAATGGTTAGCAATAAAAAGATAACCTTACAAGTCACTCCCTTACATGTTTCACTTAAAAGATGGCATTCCACTCATGTCTCACTTAAAAATTGGCCTTTACCCTCTTTTTAAGCTTACACAATTAAGCCTTTTTCCATTCAAACTTGTTGTCCTCAATTGCACTTCAGAATTCAATTTTCAGTCAACATAATGTACAAACAGCAAATTAAGATTTAGGAATGCAATGAAAATACCTAAGAAAGACAATGAACACAAATGTCAAAGCAAGTATATCGAAATGAATAAAGGTAAAATGGACACATAAGAGGAAGGGATGTATGATGCCTAAAAATATATAGAATTTAAATTAACAAGAATCAATTTGTTAGTTATGGTGTAAATGGAAACAAAAAAATAAGAGATTAAAAAATAGAAACTTAGAATGAAAGAAAATGATGAAACCAATGCATAAATGTGGGAATTGAAATTTCGCTAGAGGAAAAATCAACTTGAAGGCAAAGATATAAAGACACTAAACAAAATAGGAAGCCAACAAAAGAAAATTTTATAATCACGTCAACTCCAAAGATATTTTTTGTTTTGCAATTGATTTTTTAAAACACTAGCTAAAATTTTCGTTAAAGTCTTTAACGCCAGCATCTCATCACTCTTTTTTCATTTTTTCATTTTTTGACTTTTTACCTTTTTTTTAAAGTAGCAATGTTTTCTTCTTTTCTAGCTACTGATTTTTTTTTCATTTTTTAAAAAACACAATAATAAGATGAACCCTAATTTCAAGTTCTAATGGAAAATAACAGTAATAACAACACATAAATACAAGATAATAAGAATTAATCCTAATCAAGCTCTGATACCAAATAATGTGAAACAAGGCTAAAGAACCCGAAACTCCTTAAAAACACACCTTGGATAGAACATGAACAACACAAAATCTCCATCCCTAATGAATCCCCAATCAATTTATATGAGAGAAAATGCATATAATAAGGTTGATTTGAAACACATGAATAAAAAATCTCCACAAGTGTTTACCTTGATAAGAATTATATTCTTGATGCAACAGAAGAAGACAAGAAATCATCCCTTATAAAATTCGCTATCTATCTAACCTAACCCCAAACAATATTTATTATGATATATTCATTCCTCCTAAAAAGAAAGAAACCCTAACTACATAAAAGGCCTTTAAACATGGGCCCTTCACTAAAATAATTAAAACCTAAATGAATATTTCTAAAATACAGCCCATTAAACCTAACAGATTTAAACATGCCCAAGACACACATAGTGGGCTCTCAAAAGTTATGATTCTAACGTAAAATAATTAATTATGCAAAAGCAAAAGTTTTCTTGCACATTCCCCCTAACTTGATTAGTTATGATGTCATTAACCCTCATTGTTTGATGAGATTCCATGTCATCTGTAATTTGGCCTATGTAGGATTGAAACGCTTCTTTGGACTTCTTAGCTTTTGGTTTTGTTATTGGTTCCTCTGATATTACTAGCTTATCTTTGGCTCCATTTCGTTCACAAGGTCTCATCATCGTGCTCACATTATTAACACTAGCAAAACTTATCAAATTACTGTGAGGACTAGAATAGAAAATTAATTAAAGAGAAAAGCATCAACTAGCCTAAAACTAGATACTACATGGTCTACACTCTAGTCGACCTACCTTGATAGAACTCTTCAAAAAAATTTTACGCAAAGTCTGATCACTGGAATTTGTGTACCGCAAAGTGTTAGTTTCCAAAAGCTGTTGGATTTTTTTAAAACTAAACTTGTGCATAACCGGCTCGCAACAATTTAGTTTCATTTGAATATAAAAGGAAAAAATGCATGATGATGCAAGGAACTTCTTTCAAACTTCCAACCAAAGTGATGGTACACCAAATATTAATATACATGTATATGTAGGAGTACAAATCTTCTACTAATGCTTAGTACATGCATGCACGCGCTGATGAAGCAATTTGGATTGTGACCTTCTCACCTCCCAGTTAACCGGTTTAATGGCGAGCAATTAATACAATAAACGATCCCGAGGAAAATTTATACTCACATGACCATGCGATACTTGATTGCTCACAAAGCAAGGCTTAGAAAAACTGCCACTAAAACTCCTTGGAAGTTTCGCTCCTTGATTGGACGGCCAAAGTATATTAACGTCTATCAAATTTAATCCGTAGTCCTATGAATTGTTGGCTGGTTCCATATTTCATGTTCAGTTCCTTTTGTAACGCTTGGAAACGCAGTTGCCATTACTTGGGCTGTGAACATGTGGGTATTAGCTTATAAAATGTTTCAGATAGCCTTTTTCGAGATTTAATGTCCATCAGCAAGAGTTTCAACTTTCAAGTGTTACGATTATAAGGCGCTGGTAACTAAAATATTTCACATTTTTGTGTATTGAAGAAGATTGAAGGATTATTGAAGTTAAGGGCTTGATTATTCTCCAGTTCTTTGCCTTCTTCATTTGTCGTTCTAATTCTATCTTCAAATCACGCAAGCTCTCAGCCTTAATATTATGACAAGAAACGGGTCGCGTCAATTAATCTATCCCCAGAGTCTATGAATTCTCTTTTCTTTGGAAGGCCTCTACGTCCTCTTCTATCCCCTCTCCAGCTTCAACCACTAAACGAAAATTTGACGAGAGGATTCGCGTCCTTCTGTTTTGCTTCTATATTTCCTCCTCCTCCTCTCTTGATAGAATACAACAATTAAAAAAATCTAATAAATATCTCACTTAGAAAAGTCTATTGATGCGTAACCTTATTCTTAACTAATAAATTTGAAAAGTCTATTGATGCGTAAACTTATTCTTAACTAATAAATTTTTTTCAAATGACTCACATAAATTGAAAATAATAATAATAAATATAAATAAATTATAAATAATTAAATTATGATAATAAGAAAATTAATAATAATATAATTAATAATAGTAATAGTAATTATAATATAATATAATATAATATAACTACTAAATCAAGCTAGGTAGGTAAGGCATATGTTAAATCTCTAAGAGGTAAGTACTACTTATTTACAAATTAAGTTAACTACAAAAGGAAGAATTTAAAAGACTTATGAGAACTACAAAGATCTCTTTAACAGAGATCATTTATCTGAACCATGATATGCCAAAGTTTTCTATTATAGATCATATCTTCGATAAGTTACAACATTACTATATCATTCTTAATCAACTCCATCTAATTCTTCTTAGGCCTCCCTTTTTTTTTATCTTCTTGTCTTTAAATGCAATCTTCTCTCATCTTCTTACTAGAGTGTCTTGATATCTCTTCTTAACATATTCAAACAACCTAAGCCTTATCTCTCTTAATTTGTTAATAATATTAGGTACCTATAATTTGTCTCTTCTCATACATTCCTGACCTTATCTCTTTTAGTAAGGTTGCACATCTAATAGAGCTCTTTCATCTCCGTCACTGTTAATTTATGATTATGCACTTATTAGATAGGCCATCACTCTGCCCTATAGAGCATGATCGATCTAATTGCTAAATAATATAATTTACTTTTAAACTTGAGTGGTATTTTTTTTCACATAAAACTCCTAGTGCACTTCTCAATTTAAGCCACCATGATCTAATCTGGTGAACTATATCTTCATTAATCTCTCTGTTGCTTTGGATGATAGCTCCTAGATATTAAAAACACTCCTTTTGTGGTATAACTTTTGAACCAATCTTTACCTCCATATTGATAATCACCTTATGTCCCAAAAAGTTACACTCCACATACTCACTATTAATCCTTCTCAATCTAAAGGTCTTTGATTCTAACGTATCCTTCCAAAACTTAGCATTGAACTCCTCTTTTGTCTCATCCACTAAAACAATGTCATGTCAACCTTCACACGAGTGAGCACAATTAATTGTCATATTGTTCTTATGCCTCTTTTTCAAACCATTAACCGTAGATTAACAGTAGGCTCTTTTAACCCAAGGTTTCCCTTAGATTGTGTCAAATAAAAATAAACTCTTTAATTAGGTCTAGGTTTTAGATAACTTAAAATAAGCTTTCTCGATTTAGTGTAACAATTGCATTATGTAATAAGAAAATAGGTTAATCTAGGCAATAAGCATACAAGCTCATGTCATGTAACCTATGTATGTTATCTACAATGATGCATAACCATTTGTTTACAACAAGTGATTTAAAGTTACAATTATTACATATTGCAATCTAGATTCTAACAGTGAGTTCATATATAAATAATCTATTGAAAGGGATTAAATCATTCATACATGAATCCCAACACATTAAAAAAAACACAATCAGTACTAAAAGAGAGTGAGAACAACATATCCAAATCAAGAAATGCTCAAACGTGTTCATCAGCCTCGATGTCCCTTTTGAACTCGAAAGATGAAAGTTAGCTCCTGATAGCCATCAAAGAGGTAAGAAATCTTCCCCCTTTCATATCTCTAAACTCTTCTTCCTTTCCTTTGGTTACATAAATGTCCTTTTATAGAAAAAAAATTAGGGTTCTGCAAGATATAAGGTTAGATACATAGGCGTATAGGTCACACTGTGTCATTTTTTCCAATTTCTTGAACTTACATGTTCTTGATGAGCTACACAATCGTGTATTGTGTAGCTCACTAACACAACTATTGCGTAGGTTATAGGAGAGGCCGAAACTACATTTTCATGCTCTTATATGCTTCCAATGATTTACATAGTCATATACACAATAGTGTAAGTTGTAATAACTTCAGATAATTCATTCTTTGTTCCATCTCACTCTAATTAATCTCTTTCTTATTTTAAAAAGGAAAATAATATTAAACATTAATAGATAGCTCTAAGGATATGTTTTTAGCTCATTTTGGTTCTTATTCTACCAACTTGACCTAAAACAAAATATGAACTAAAATAAAGTCTCTCAAACACATCATAACATTAATCATAAAGTATTAGGGAGTAAATATATAGTCAATCAAGCACTTATCAACTACCATCCACCTCTTTCTCTGTATAAGAAATCAAATATTACTTTGCTGATTAAGATCTTGTAAGAAAGTGAACAAAAATGGAAAACAACATTAATTGCCTTCTTTTTAGAAAAAACCTTCCTACCCTAGACTTAACCAATGGGCCAGAACATAATGGAAATCTTATAGGCTATAAGAAGTAATAAAAAGGAAGCTCTCATTCTATTTAGGTTTGACTCCCTGAAACAAGCACACAAACTCCTTGAAGTTAGACTATGAAGCTACAACTTAAAATACTCCTAAAGAAGTGGAAACTAGGAATTCATTTTTAAGATTTAAAGCAAAACATATACTATTACATATGAACATCCACAGTATTTCACTATCATGTTAGACTACTAATGGTTTTATTCATTTAGCAAGTTACACTGGAAAACCACTTTGCCTAAATCAAGCTACAACTACTTTGTCTAGAATAAATTATCCAAGGTTATGCACATTAGTCGATGCCAATCAAAACCTCCATAAAACTATTCCAATTATGAGACTAAATGAGTAAGGACTTCTATTTTAGTACCAAGTGTATGTTTCTTATACATAGAAGCCTAATAGCAATATAGGAAAATAAAAATGGAACCTTACAAGATGTAAGTTCACAACAGAATTTTATGATGAGTTGTTCAAGAGCAATCTTATAAAAGTAAGAACTAATGAAACTTTAAATATGAAGAAGAACCTATTACAAATACTAAGGACATAGAGAATATAGGTGAGGACATAGTATCATTGAACAAGGAAAACCCTACATCCTAAGAAGATGTAAGGGACTTGGAACCTACAAACCAAGAACTAATCCCGATTGCTAATGGTACTAATCAAGAAGATACACTGAGAATAAATAAGTGAACAGTGCTAGCGCAAAGTAGCTATCTTTAGACACAATGGGGGAGGTGTAAGGCTTCAAGATAGTACATAAGAAGATATCCAATAGGAAGCCTAAAACTTCCTATCCTTGTGTAAAATGTCCATACTAGTATGGAACATTCAAGGATTCAATAGTCCTTATAAGTAAATAGCATTCTTAGACTATCTAAATGAAATGTGTCCCTATGGTAGAGATTTTTGGGACCAAAATAGTGGAAAGCATATGCACAAATCTTCTATTTTCTGTGAAAGGATGAGGATTAATAACTAACCACAAAGGGAACTTCTACGGGAGAATAATGTAGTTTTTGATTAAGACAAATATAAATTCTAGATCAGTTATGCTCACATAAATCCATTCATCTAAAGTCACGCTAAGAGAGAAGAACATAAGCTTATATGTCACATATATCTATGCCTCTAGTAATGCATATCAAAGGAATAACATGAGGAATATGCTATTAGACCTGAAAGCCCATAAAGATTCCCTATATATACTTTTAGGTGACTTTAATACCACCTTATACTCCTCAGAGGTAGAAGGGGATGTTAACATAAGGAATTATATTGATGACTTGAAGTATGTTTCAAGATTGTATCCATTTGCCAACATTCATTTCTTTTTTCCCATTATGATTAAAACCTCAAGAAGATGGAGAGTAATTCAATTCATAATAGTAATTTTAAACTCATCCCTTCTCAAAGGTTCATATAATACTTAATAATAGCACTTACAATTTCAAACTGAGGGTAGTAGTATAGTCCACTACAAGAAATAAGTGGTTTACTGACGGAAAATACCGTCGATAAATGGCAGAATTCTATTGATGAAGTAAATTATTGACAGAAATCAATGACAAACAAAATCGTCGTTAAAATAGTCATAGTTAAAGTTAACGATAGACATTATATTTACGATTCTGTTGGTAATTTGTCAATGGATGAAATTTTTTACCCACGGATGATGTTTCGTCGGTATACTATACTGAAGAAAAAAGTAAACGACATAACCGTCGGTAACTTTTACTAACGGACGACTTTTCGTCGATAAGTCGAAGATAATGTAATAGAAAAGTTTTCATATTTATTGACAGAATATAAAATTCCATCGTAAAAACAAATCTAATTTACTGGAGAACTGGTTTTCGTCAGTAAATCAAGTTAATAAAATTACAAATGTATGGATATTTATTAATGGAATATATAATACTGTCACAATAGGAATCTAATTTACCGACGGTGTTTAGATTTCCGTCGGTAAAATACATTGATATTCTGACGATTTTTTCGGTAATAAGAAGTAAAAAATGTTTTTAGAAAAATACGATTTCATGATCTTGTGACAAATGCATAATTTTAAGAGTTATCAATTATCTATGCATAATAAACTAATTTGTATATATACATGATTTGTTTAATCAGGAAATTAATTGATGATATAAAGTTAGAATTATTTTAATTGATAATAAAAACATTACAGTGTACATAACATATGTTTGTAATTTAAAGCAAATGACTAGGATAAGCTAATGTCATGGAGATCACGGGTGCTCTAAGATGCTAAGGCTCCTCTTCAATTGTTCCATCTCCTGTCTCAGTTGAGCCATCTGCTGTATCTGCTCTCTCATCTTGTCCATCTGCTCCATCCGTTGATTCACGTTAGCCATCTGCTCCTCTTTCATGTGAGCTATTTGCTCCATCAATTTGCACACTGTGACCCGAAGCTCGGTGACTGCATTGCTATGTGTTGGCCTAGCAGACGCTGCTGTACTGGACATAGAAGATTGCGAATAACATGTGTTCACATATGAACCTAGCTCGAATATCCTTCCACGACAGTCCCTACCATCTATAGCATTAAGATACATATGAGTCTCATCTATAGGCTGTTCCTTCAGAGACTGTCACTGAATGGTTTATTGTATTTAGTCCTACTAAGAAGCAATGTTTACATTAGTAAGGGATTATTATTAAAAAATTATGATAATCCATTAATTTCACATACATTCAGTTCTTTACATCGACTATTGATAAATGTCACACTGTCATGTTTCTTTGTGTGAGTGTGCAAAAACTGCTGAATAGGTGTAGACCTAATGCCCAATGACTTTTCCTATATGTATAACCTAAATTATTAAATGTGAACTTCAATTTATAATAATTTCAATAGAGTTTCCTCTATTTTTATGATATTTTCCCACAACACAACCATATATGGCACCAGACATTTATACCATTATCATTATCTATAATACAACAAAACAAAATATTTACAAAACCAGTGTCAAGTTTAAATACTTACAAGTCTATGAGCATGCTCGTGGTGGGTTATTAATCTTTCCGTTTGTATGGGAAGACTCTCTCCCCCCGGGCCTCCACGTCTATTGGCAGAGTTATGCCCTAAGATAGACATTGCCTTAGGTGATGTCCAAAACTCCTATAAACAACTCCAAATTTTCTTCGAAATATAACGCGGTCATGCACGAGCCTTGTGTATCGTACCAATAAAGTCATGATAATGTGTACGATCTTGTTCTCCCATACTTTATACATGCTGGTGTCGAAATAAGAATCCTAGAAAAATACTTTTCGAAATAAGAAGAAAAAAATTAGACTACTATATGTAATGTAATAATATTTATCTAATTAATGTATATAAATCAATATAAAAAGAAAATAAATATTTATTATACCTTAAACTCCTGAAAGTAAAATTGCTTTATCGCCTCAGATATATTCTTCCACACATAACCCTTAGGATTAATCCTTTCCTTAAATGTGAAAGTCATATTTCTAAAACTTGGTCCAAATAAAACCAATCTAATATAAGAAGTAATTTGATACTGGCAAAAAATTGATAAACCTAAGATTTAATCAAAAGCAAATAGTGATTAATGTGATTTCACTTACTATTGATTGACAATTATTATATACTTTCTTCCATTAAGTTCCTCAGCTCCAGGGTGGCGGACCTCTCCTCCATCCGATAAAGAGGTATTGGATGATATATGAGTTGGGGAAGGGAATGGTGTAGTATGAGGAGCAGTAGGTGATGCCTCATCTGCAAGTGTTGACCTTGGAGGGGAAGGAGGTGAGTTAGTGAAAGTTGTAGACTGTGACGATCCACCTTCACAATAAGTTGGTCTGAACATGCCTCTAAATCTCAGTCGCATAACCTCACGCTATCTCTTTGGTCCCATGTTTTTACCTGAAATTCAATGTTTATCGAAATCTCTACAAATATAATAATTTGAATTCAATATTTTACACAATATATGGAAAAGGAAATAAGTCAATGGAGTTGAAGGTTAACAAATTCTTAACAATAACAAATTAACTTTAACAATCATATAATTATGCATTGTTTAACAAATTCTTATAGATACAACAATAAATCAACTTTAAAGTTTAGTCTAATAATATATTGCATCGATAAATCACAATGATATAATTATTTTGTTTGATTCTATATGATATAGGAGTCGGTAAAGGTAAACTAGTCCCCGATGTTTGGATTCTCGAGAAGGGTCTTGACATGTTCAAACACACCAATGAAAACAGTGATACTTCTTCCACCAGGTGTAAGTTTTTGATCACCTTCTTTCAATAGCGTTTCCACTCTAGCTATACTTGTAGAGGAAATAGTGAATGGGTTGTCGCTCTTAGTATGGAAGACTAATTCTCCAGATGAACTACTAGGGGGAACAGATTTACCTAAAACAAAATTAGTTAAGAACTTTTGAAACTGTGATATTAGAAAACCGTTAAACGAACCAAAACTGGATATTAATGTATATGTGATTGTCCATATGAGGTTTGAGGAATTGAAGAATTTTCCACAAGAACCAATCTCCCTAATCCTTTATAGGTCGTTGTGGCATCGCTCTCACCTTTATCGACATACATGTCCTGTTCGAGAATAAAGAAAGCTTAAAGCAACATGTAGTATAGACCATAAAATGTGAATATATATAATAACTTCAACAAAGGAAATGAGATGTACATAATAAGGAAAAAGACATTGTCCAAATCATACTAAACACCTTGAAGTAGAAGATCGACCATAAAGGCAAACAATTCTTAGCGTATGAACCAGCGATTTATTCCTTGGGCTGGGACAATTTTGGCACATTCCTCCCAACGAAAAGAATCACTACCATCTGGAACCAGTCACCATGTCGGCATTTCTTGAATAAGATTTTGAATGAAAGACTTTACATAATATACTAAAATGCAAATAATGTATTTGTTGATTCAAATATTCAATTACAAATACAAATTAATCGCTATCATAACTTACTTGTAAATTACAATCATCATCTTCTTCAAAAGACTAAGAATCAAACTTCGGCTCCTCTTTACATCTTTGACCCTCTTCATTCTCTCCAGTTGAAATATCAACATATTCGTTGGATGGATTGTTCAAAGGTTCATTATCGTCATACGTGACAGATGCGTTTATAAAAGTGACATCTTTCTAAAACGCTTCACTTTCAATTCTCTACTCTCCTTTTCCATATGATTTAAAAACACCTCTAGGTTTAACTTTGCAAACTACCAACCAATCTATCTTATCTAGTCATAAGCTTGGAAAAGAGACATAATACACCTGTTTTGCTTGCATAGCCAAAACAAAAGGTTCAAATTGTCGCAATCATCTTCGATAGTTGATTTCAACTAGATTGTATTGACTATGAACATTTGTTCTAATATTTGGTGTCGGATCATACCAGTCACATTTAAATATCACACATCACTTAATTAGCAAAGCAGGGTACTTAACTTCGAGTATTTCAGTAATTGTACCATAGTAATCCATCAATTCTCCCTATATCGAAACTTCACTGTTTATTATGGACATGCTATGTCCATGATATTCTATATCGTATTTGTATCCATTCACAAAATACACCAGATACGATTTAACAGTTTGCAGAGGTCTCTTTGCAAGATCACAAATGAACTTGTTCTCTATTGAATTTTCTAAGGCCTACATAAAATAAATTATCATAGCAAAGAGTATAATGTCACGAGAACACTTAAATATGGTTTTAAACTATAAGAATATTTGTAAGTGAAAACTTACATATCTCTCGAACCATCGAGAAAAGTGTTTTCCAACTTCTTTATTTATGTCATCTTGTATGATACCTGGCATTATCTCGCGTAACAATGCATTTTATAATCTAAATACATAATGACATTTTTCAGTAGTGATCAACACACAATTTTAAATGAAGAAATATTCATGTTCAACTTACTGCACGAAAGGAAGAACCTCTTGACAGTTCAATAAAATATAACCATATATAGTCTCAATTTCTTCCTCTATTAACATTCTTCTTGTTGCACGTCTATATGTTCATCTAGGATATGTGAAAATGGACAAGTTTCTATCAGCACCACTCGTTTCTCCCCCATCGTCATTAGGAGGAACTTTTCTTTCTCTTGTGTGAACATGCGGCTAAAAATAGTATCTATAAAATGTACTAGCTTCCTCCACTAAATAAGCATTACATATGGAGCCTTCAACTCTGACTTTATTTTTTTACATTTTTTAAGTGATGCAAATACCTATATTAGAGAAAATGGTTATTACAATTTTGTAGATAAAGCATGTAAAAATGGTTATTTCAATAATTTTTATCGAGTTACCTCTCAAATGGATATATCCATCGATATTGAATTAGACTGACTAGTTTTGCCTTGTGTGCTAAATGCATAAGTAGATGCTCCATATATTCAAAGAAGCTTGGAGGAAAAATCCCTTCTAACTTGCACAAAATAACTGGAAGTTCATTTTCTAGTTTTTCCATTTCATCCAACTTGATTTCAAATGATGTTAAACTTTTGAAAAACAAGCTTAACTTTGTTATAACTTCATATACCTTATTCGGTAGCAACTCCCGAAATGCAATTAGAATTAACCTTTGCATAAAAACATGATAATCATGACTTTTCATCCCAAATAATTTGTACTTCCTGAGATCCACACACCTAGCCAAGTTTGAAATAAAACCATAAGGAAACTTTAGACTTTTCAACCATTCACACAAAAGCTCCTTTTGATTCTTGTCCAAAGTGTAACATGCTTTTTT
>JANSVA010000009.1:4175877-4190485 GCA_025504915.1 Erythroxylum reticulatum | reverse complement strand
ACAAATAAGCAAAAACTCAATTATGCCAAGCATACCATGCATTGAAATTCCTTAATATTCTAACCCCTAATATGGGGCGTTATATAGTTACCTTTAGAACTTGCTTTGAATCAGTTTAAATCTACTAGACGCATACTAGATAGAAATGATTAAGACCTTTTTGTTTTAACCATTTGTTGAAATATCCTACCCTTTTATCATCCCTTGCTAGCCCCATTGAGCCTTTAATCTTTTGTTTCTTGAAATCATCAAATTTTAAACACAAACCCCTTAAACTTGCCCAATCACAAGTTAATAGAGTGCTAATTGATATTTAGTATGGAATCACAAGTTAAGAGCACATTGCATATAATTGTTATTTTATGATCATTGATTCTTTGTATAAAAAAAAGAAAAGGAAAAAATAAAAAAATTAAAGAAAAAAGAAAAGAAAAGAAAAAGGAATAACATGTAGTAGCTTCAATAAATGCGGAGAAGTAGTCTTATCTATTTGCATATCTTAGAAGTTTATCTTTTGTCATCCTTTTGTACACTTAGTAGTTTATAAACGCTTGTGATAAACCCTTAAAAATTGTTTAACTCACCTTAACCCTAGCCACATTACAACTCGAAATAAAGCCCTTTTGATCCATCCTAGCATGTAATCGTTATGGAGAAGAGTTGGTGTATTAGCAAGCCTATGATAATGTGGTTTCCTATAGAAAGTTTAAGCAAAATACTAACCATCAAACAGTTGAGAGAAATGAGTGAAATCTGTAAGGAAGGTCCATTTTAAATTTATACTTATCTTTGAGTGATGGTTTCATGGGTTGAGTTTGCTTATATTCACGAATAAAATGCCACTTTCAAATTCATAGAGGAGGAGTTATTTGATGTGTGGGGCTTGGATTTCATGGAACCATTCACATCTTCCCTAGGTAGGTCTTATACATGTGGAGGTGATGAATAGAGAGATAAAAAAGATTTTGGAGAAGGTAGTGAACACTTCAAGGAAAGATTGGGCTTTGAAGCTGGATGATACATTGTAGGCTTACAGGATAACTTTCAAAACTCCCATAGGTATAACACCATATCAATTTATGTATGGCAAGGCTTGCCATTTGCCAGTAGAGTTGGAGCATAGAGCCAATTGGGCAATTAGAAAATTGAACATGGATTGGAAGCTAGTAGGAAGGAAGTGATTGTTATAACTTGATGAATTGGAAGAATTAAGATATGATGCATATGAAAATGCCAATCTGTATAAAGAAAGGCCTAAGAAGTGGCATGACGGCCACATTAAGAAAAAGGAATTCAAAAGTGGGTAATTAGTGTTTTCTTTCAATTCATGACTATGGTTGTTTCCTGAAAAGCTCAAGTCAAGATGGAGTAGCCCGTTGAAGGTTAGTCAAACATTTCCCCATGGAGCATTGCAGTTAGAAAATGAAAAGGGTGAAACTTTTAAGGTTAATTGACATAAGTGCAAGCTTTAATTTTGAGAGCCATTCTCACAAGAAAGGTTAGTACTCTCTTCCCTTTCACTCACTCTCTTGTGACTTAATATGGAAAGGTCAAGCTAATGACCTTAATTTAGCATGTTTGTCTTTCCTTTGCTTATCTTTATATTAGTTTGGTTTTATTTTTGATTCAATAATATTTAGTTTCGTATAACTTGTTTCGCCCTTCATTCTCCTATTGTTTAGGTCTATAATGATACATTTTAAGGTTAGTGAAAGATCTATTTTGCGTCACAATTTGTTAGAGGACCAAAGGATGAGAGAAAAATGTGCCAATTCCATAGGCACCACCACTATAAGCCCATCTTACCCTTAATCTCTTCTATTATTCTTCTTATGTTTTGGTTTTTGTTTTTCATTGTGTTGTTTGTTGGTTTTGGATGTTCTCTTTAAAGCATTGAGGACAATGTTTTGTTCAAGTACGGGGAGGTAGTCTTTTCATTTATGTTCACATTTTTGCATGTCATTTAGGATGCATGTTAGGTTATTAGTATTAGGTGTCTCATTTTCCTTACATTTGAATCTTTGTGATGTATGTGTTGCCATTAGATTCTATCATGCTAATTGGAATGAGATTAAATGCATGTGTGAACTCAAATTAGGCTACTTGTGTGGAGAGTGGACAGTGGAGCGATGAAAGTAATTGACCACATAAGCTTACTCAGAACTTGACTCTTGAACAATGAGGTAATGTATAGAAACATTATGGATTTTCATTTATGCCTATATGAGGAATTGAGCCTTTATAACTCCATTATATAGTCATTTCATTTCCTTGTTTATATGATGCTTCCTTAGGTAATTACCTTCAGAACTTGCTTTGAATCAGTTTAAATCTACTAGATGTGTACCAGATAGAAATGATTAAGGCCTTTTTTCTTTAACCTTTGACTTAAATGAACTACCCTTTTACTATCCCTTGCTAGCCCCATTGAGCCTTTAACCTTTTATTTCTTTAAATCACCCAATTTTAAAACCCGCAAACCCCTTAAGCTTGCCTGCATAAAGTTTTTGGACTGCTAAGTGATACTTTAGTGTGGAATCACAAGTTAAGAGCACATTGCATATAGTTGATGTTTTCTTTTCGTTGTTTCTTTTTTAGAAAAAGAAAAAGGAAAAGAGAAAAGAATAAAATTAAATAAAAAAGAAAAAAGAAAAGAAAAGAAAAGAAAAAGGAATAACATGTAGTAGCTTTAACAATTGTAGAGAAGTATTCTTCTCTATTTGTATATCTTAGAAGTTTATCTTTGTCATCCTTTTGTACACTTAGTAGTTTATAAATGCTTGTGACAAACACTTAAACCCTGTTTAATTCACCTTAACCTTATCCATATTACAACCTGAAACAAAGCCCTTTTGATCCATCCTAGTATGAACTCATTATGAAGAAGAATTGGTGTATTAGCAGCCTATGATAGTGTGGTTTCCTATAGGAAATTTGAGCGAAACACTAACCATCAAGCACTTGAGAGAAATGAGTGAAATCAGTAAGGAAGATCCATTTTGAATTTATACTTATCTTTAGGCGATCGTTTCATGGGTTGAGTTTGCTTATGTGCACCAATGAAAATTAGTCATGATGTGTATAGTAGCTTGACACTTGAGTTGGCCAAAGTTTGAGGGATTGCATACTTTAATCTTTGTGAAAATGAAGTGATAAAATCTTATTAGTTATATTTGATCTTTACTTGAGGATAAGAAAAAGTTTAAGTATGGGGATGCTGAAAGGTGTAAATTGCATTGCATTTTTGTAGGTAACTTGATATGTGTTTGGTGGTTAAGTTGATTGTTTAGTGTTTGTTTAGCTTAAGAATTGTGTTTGTTCATAAACATCTGTGTTTTAAGTGTTCTTTAGGTGAGAACATATTTTTGAGCTTCAATTATATATATATATGAGGTGTCGTGATGAATTTGTTAGTGTTTTAGGGCATTCGGAAGAGTTTCGAAGGAGACCCAAACCAAAACATAATGTCATGATCATGAAGGACCTGCCAAGATCGTGACAGAATGTAATAGTTAGTTTTTCCATTCTAAGGGTTAGAACCTTAGAATTTTACATATGAGTCATGTCATTTAGAGTTCATGAAATGTATTTCATTTACATGCATATCATTAGCATACACACATGAATTATGGATTAGTACACTTTGCAAAGATAATATATTCACTCAATTGACATATTCAGGGGTATGAAAGGGTTAAAATGATCATGATGTGAATTATGTATTATTTATGTCTTGAATTTTGGTTTGATTGGTTATAAGTAGAAACTTTTGGAATTATTTGTCACAATTGGAAAATTGTGACAATTAAAATATACAATTAGACTAGGAAAAATGTCAAGTGGCAAGACAAGTTGACATGAAAAGTTAGGATGACTAAGCCTATAATTGAGTGACATTTAGCATAGATAAATGAGTGACATTTGGCCTAGATAATTAAATAACAAACGGCAGCAATGAATGAGTGACAAATGGACTAATAACTAGGTGACATTTGGTGGCTTATGAAGAGGATAAGTGGTTAGCAGGCTTAAGGACACATGTTAATCTAAGATAATGGCACCTTGCACCTAGTTCAACTAAACAAATGCTAGAAAAGTTTTTGTTGTGTTTCTTCTTCACTCTTCACTCTCTCCAATAAAACCTGCATTCACCTCATAGCTCTGCTGTTTTGGTTTAAGTCTTGCTAAATGGATACACCAAAATCCTTGCTTTTACCCTAACAAAGTCAGGTAAAGAATCGTAACATAGTTATTCTTCCTATAGTCTTTGATCCTAGCCGAAAATGATACAATTCCCACCTTGAATTTGTGATGATTTTGCATGCATGGAGAGCTAAATTAGCTTGATCTTTGAGGTAGGAATTTGAGCTAAACAAGTAAGCGAAAGATTGATCTTTATGGCATGCTATAATAGAAGAGTTATGATGATTAAATTGGGATGAATTGGATATGATGTTCATGATGAATTGTGCTAGAAATTGATACTTAAACTTGGATACTTTTATGCCTAGTTTTTTATGTATAAAAATTGTAGGTCATAGGTTGTTTCATGGATGAATTGGATTAGGATTTGATGTATAATGAAGGTGCTAATATAATGATCTTGAAATAGGAAAGAACTAAGACTACATGTATGATCAAATGAATGATAGTTTCTGTTTTGATTTTGATGCATGAAAGACCTTAAATTTTGAGCTACCGAATGAATGATTTGAATTGGAATTGGATATGGAATTGATGAGGAATTTACATATAATTAAGGTATAATTGAGGTATAAGTAATGGAATATGATGAAGATGTGTTGAATTTCATATGAAGATGTTAAAAGCTGGAAAAAATTTGAAGGAGAAGGATGGTAAACCTTCAGTTCACTCATCCCACGATCGCGGGGGCTGCATTAGCTCACTCCCACGATCGTGGGTAATGCATGGAAGTGAGAAAAGTTCCGTTTTGTGTATATTTAAACCAAATAAGGATAACTTACTTTACTTATGTACCATCTCATCTCTCAAATGATTAAGATATTTAAAGAGTTAGACTAATGAGTTACACGAGTGTCAACATGTAAAGAAAAATTGGTACAATTGTGACATGATTATTGTTAGGCACCCCGCCCTCACGAGACACATGCCCGACATCCTAAGTGACAATTGGACATGCGTCCCACAAGTGTGGTGAGCTCATACCAGTCAATTAGTGGAATCACAAATTGACTTCTTCAAAACAATTGTATTTCCATGTCACTAGTTTATTTTGAACTAAAAACCATCTTATTCGGAGCTCCATAGATCAAGATATGATTAAAAACCAAAATATGTACCTAACTAATTCATGTTGTTCTAACCAATTCTATCACTTTCTTTCCATCAATCCTTTTCCAATCAAAACGAAAGGTTACAAATTTTTATGGAGAGATAGAGGAATGTGTTAGGAATCTATCGCTTTAAAAATAATGTCATTTGTAGGTCGGATGATAAAGTTATGGCCAAAAAAAATCAAACAGGTTCAGCATGATCGTGACTTTTGAAAATTTTTGCAAAGTCATCGTGACTCTTCATTTTTTTCTACCAGATCTGTTTTGGAAAAATAGACATAACTTTCACTATAGATGTCGGATTAAGGTCATTCCTAGACCATTTCAAAGAATACTTCTAGACCTACAACTTTCATGAGAGTATAAAGAAATTTTTTGCCTCTAGAAGGGTCAAATTTTCAATTTAATGTAGATATCTCGTATGTACATCCCATATCGCATTACTAACTTATAATGATCATATCTCTCAATTCCAATATCCAAAAATTTTATACTTTATATCATTGGAAAGCTATAAAGATAATCTATAACTTACAAGAAAAAACTTTGTCTAATTCAGCATGTATCAATATAGTTTTTTCCTAGAATTCAGAACACAAATTCTTACCTCTATGAAAGCTTGAAAATGCAATGTACAAACTTTGAGAGTCATGAGAAAAAATGCAATCATAATTCATTATCATCAAAAGATAAGAGTTTTACAAAGCTTTAATAGGCATTTCAATCCACAATACATCATTGTCTGCAAAAAACCCAAAATACAAAAGATACATGAATAATACTTGAAATGCAGCTAAAGTCTTGTATTCTCAAAATCTAACTTAAAATACAAAAGTACGCAAATTCGAAGTGATGCCGTGACTCTTGACTATTAAAACTCTTGCTCATCACCTAAATATGGGAAGGAGAATGGGGCTGAAATTAAAAGCTTGTGGGTAATAAGTTTATAATCGAAAACAAGCAAAACCATTGAAAATGCTCAATGTCATAATAATTTTGCATCAAATCCATAAAACACATATTTCCCAAATTCTAACATTATCAAGCAATTCATAAACACATAAATCATGCATTCATCAAACTTGTCAACACATTCTAAACACATAATCACATCAAAAATGGTTTGTGTAAGTCCGTAAATAGAACGTACTAACACATTCCCACATAATGGTCTTGTGTAGTCATAATTATACATACTATTGCAATTCCACATAATGGTATTATGTAGTCGTAAACATGAGGAAGTCCATGAAGGAGCTCCATACCACTAGCGAGCAGGCAGGAGAAGCCTTTAATAAAGTCAAAGTGCACTTGCCATAACAAAATGAACTACCACAAACACACATAATCATACATTTCACATCTTGTAAACGTGTTGCCTATAATGGCAAATTTTCGAAACATGATATCATAAACATAACATCTTTTCAAAAACCATTTTCACATTCTTTCCAAAAATTATCAACACAATTCATCTACCAAACATATAACAATTTCTCATATCATTCAAGAAACAATAAATTCACATTTATAAAGTAGTTGAAAACATTAAATTTTCACTTATTTGAAAGAAACATTAATGGCTTATTTACTAAATTATAAACATGAAACCCACCTTGAATTCCTTGCTTAAAAATTTGCTTAAGAATGCCTCTCATCTTGGTCCTCTTGCCTTTCTTGATTTCCTTCAACAATAGCAAAAATCCCATTTAATAGGAATTTAAATTGAGAACCCAAAGAAAACACATTCACTAAAATTGATCCTAGAATACTTAAACCCATGCATTTCCTAAGCTTCATGAACCAAAACCCTTCAAAAAATCCAAAAGATAAAAAATGCATTTATCTTAACTGTTCTCCAAATGAAGAGATGTTTGGCTTTTAAAAAAAAAAGCTCTTACCTTCATCTTTCTTTTTCTCTTCTTGAACAACCTCAAATTTCCTCTTGAAAACTAAGAAATGATGAAACCCTAACTATCTTCCTTCTTTTCTCTTAAAGAACCGAAACCTCTCTTCCTCTCTTCTTTGTTTTTGTAATTCACTCTTCTCTCTACTATTTTCTTTTTTTCTTCCTCCAACAAACGAGACAACATTTTCCTCTTCCCATTGTACCCTTAATGAATGCTAAAAGTCCACTTTATCCTTCCTTTAATGCCTTATAACTTTAATACTTAAGTGACATGCCAAAATGCCCTTTATGCATTCTTACTACTTTTAATTCAATTAAATAATGAGATAAATCCTACTAATATAGACTTAATAATTAACCAAAAATTCACCTATCAAAACCTGATAATTATTTAAATCATGCTTAACTAAAAAAAAATCAGGAACCAATAATTATTATAATTATATTCAAAGGCATGATATGAGCAAGCACACATGAATTGTGAATTAGACAAACGGCACGAAATTGACATATCCTGGGGTATGAAAAATGTTAAGTGAAAATGATGTGAATTGTGATTTGGTATTTCTTGAAGTTTGGTATGATTGGATTTCAATTAGTGAATTGGAATTAATTGTGATTAATTGATAGATTGAACAAATAAAATGTACATTTGGACTAGGAAAAATCTTAAGTGGTAGGATAAATTGTTATAGGAAAATTAGGGTGATATTGATGAAGATATGTGCTGGAAATTTTTGCATGAACTTGGAAGTGGTTCTACTTTGTTTTTGGTATATGAAAACCATGGGATATAGATTGATTTATGTATGAATTAGGTCTGGATTTGAATTATAATGAAGGTGGATTTATGCCAAAGAAAGATGTTAATTTGATGTTCTTGAATTGGGAAAGAACTAGGACTATGTGCATAATAATGTAAAAGTTTCTGGTTTGATAATTTGTGAGCTGTTAATTTAATAATTTTGAACTGGAATAAGAGATGTTATTGATAAGTAATTGGAGTATGATTTAGGCATAATAGAGGTATAATTGATGAACTATGAAGAGGTTGTTTATCTTTGGTATAAAGTGAAAAAAAATCTAGAAAAAAATGAAAGAAGAATTGCTGGAATATGCTAGCTGTAGTGTTTTCACTAAACATAAATCGGTATTTTGGCCATAACTTGATATTTAGATATCCAAATTGGATGATTTTAAGTTAACATTAAATTATAGACATATGGATATAATTTACATGAAGGAATGGAATTTTATTTCTGTCTCTAAGGGTCTTGAAACTTGTCCTGAAGTTTAATACTGGTTATGGTCACTGTTTGAGAATAGTTTGTATAATTTTGGGTATAACTTGCAGAATAATGAATCACATTTTATTAACTTTAGTTAATTAGAAACTTAAGATATATGGGAACATTTGTTTAGAAGAATGTATTGCCTAATTATTTCATTTTCCTAGTCAAAATGGCCATACAAAACTGACCCAAAACTTGTCCTGAGAAAATCTAGAAAGCTAATGAAGGAATTGGATGGGAACTTTTGGATAACCCATCCCATGATTGTGGAAAGACATATACGATTATAGAAATTGTATGGAAGTAAAAAAAATGGTCTTTTGTGTGATTCTTGAACCAATTAAGGATAAGGTAATCAACTATGATGCATTTGGACTTGATTGGGGTTTAAAATGAACCTAATTTGATGTGAAAAAGTTGGTTAAATGTTTGATAAATTTTTATTGATAATTAATTTTATACCTTAAGGAAAAGATGGTTTGATATCAATGTATCTAAGTTTGGAATGAAGGAGTGTTAAAGGAATGAAGATGTTCTTGTAAATGCAAATGTATTCCAAAGGTTATGAATAATGCATTAGGAAGGAAGGAATGTGAATTGGGAATTTTGTGAATTCTTATGATGCTAGAATTTATGGTTAATGAGTTAAGCATGATCAAGTGTATTTAAGGTATTAAGCTAAGTTTTAACAAGACATATTCAAGTGATAATGTTTGAACAATTATGAATTGTGATTAAGGAAACATACCCTAGATAGTCATTGAGCAGGCATTGCACATGGAACATATAAATGTGCATAGCTGAATATGTATTTGATTGATCAAGTTAGTAATTTGTACAATGTATATGTAATTAAATTCTCAAGGCGTATGCCATCATTCCAGCATTGCCGGACCATCCAGGCAATAGCATATACAGGAGCGTACTGTGAATCAACTTAGATGATATCAATAGGATTGATTTATTTCTATTTCTATTTAATTTCCATTTATTGAACTAATAATGACTTGATTATGATGATTCCAAACATTAATAGTCTGAGGAGTTTGATATTTGGGAATGTATTGGAAGTGTATGTTTGTATTTGAGTTCTAACTGATTTCTGAATACTTAACAATAGTTGAATGTTGGACTGAGGTCCGATGAATCTAAGATTTTGTCTGTACATCATAAGTAAATGTTTTAATGCCGTATTCTATTATTTGATGCATTTCATAAAATGCATGTTCAAATAAAGGCGTTGTTATCAGAGTAGCTAATCTAAAAGAGCTTTAAGATTAGAATTCTATATATAGAGCTTTGCTCCATGATTTATGTATTTGCCTGAGCCTAATAGGCCAGTATCTGTATCTATATCTGAAAGACACTTGATTATAAAAAATAATAACAAATCTAGAGTCTTATATGCATATGCATATGCATTTGTATATTTATGATTATGAAACCTCTTTTGAAATTGTGATGATAAAGTGATATGCCATGATAATGTGATTCATTAGGTTACACATGTTTTGAAAGAATGTATGTGAAATATGTGACATTCATTATGTCTTATTGAGATGGAAAATGTTTAGGAAATTGTTTGGATAGGTGATATTTGTGTGTTTGACCTGAGTGAGATCATCAATGATGGTTTACTCATTGAGTTCGCAAAATTCATTAAAAATTGCAATGTGGCTTTTTAAGTTAAGAGGTGTTATCCAATTAGACAAATTGATGTTAAGCCACTACAAATGAGCATGAATTAGGGGTCATGGTCAGTTAGCAACTGCATATGTCTTCAGTTAATTTGTATTAAGCATTACATTACACAACTGTTGTATTATGTACACACAAATTCTAAAATGTAATGACTTTTCTAATTGAATATGTTTATATTGAAATGGGACTAAAGGAAACATAAGTTGCTTAAGATATGTCTGATGTGTTAAAAGTTTCTAATGTGTTATTTTGATAATCTTAATGTACCATCCCAGTAAAGAACATTCTCGAATATCATCGTTACATTCGGTAATATGCCCTATGAGAGTGGTGTGTTATACATTCGGTAATATGCCCCATGAGAGTGGTGTGCTACATTTTGGTATCAGATCCTGGATTTAGTATCTTAAATGGGCAATTTTTCAAAATATGGTCAAGATACATGCATCTCAAATATGTCATAGCATCCAGTGGAAACTGATCCCCAGTCTGAGTCATATTTACATAAGTCACATACATGAATATTTGTTAAGAGTCTAAGCTATTAGAAACAATGAGAGGAATAATGATCTGTTAGAGAGTAAGAAAATGAATGTTTGTAGGTAACTAGAAATAAGAAATACTACATGGTTTGATATGTGAGACAAAGACTCAATGCATTTGTATTTGTGGATATATCAGTGAAGATGATATCAATATTGTGTTATGGTTATATACTTTGAATTGATATGGATGTGAAAATGTTTTTGTGGATTAACTAAGAAAGAAATAGAGACACGGGTAGGAATGACAGGATTGAAAGTGTACAAACAAAGTTGAAAGAAAAAAATTTACTATGACATTGAGAGGTTGAACTTGGAATTAAAATGGTTATTTAACTAAAGTGATAAGAGCTATAATTTAGCATAAGATTATGTTAGTGGATTTGAGATCAAATTTTCATGATAGTTATGCATCTATAATTTGAGATGATTAAGAATGTATGTAAGTAAGATGAAATAAATGTGATTAAACCCAAGTTTTCTATATTAACTAGTGATATTTTCATAGCTTTTGTTATACTTTTTGACTCTTTTTGTTAGATATTGTGCTTAATTTAGCTTAAGAGTGCTTGTTTTGAATTAATGTAGTTTGAGGGTAAAATTTTCATAATTAGTTAGTAATTGCACTCACTTGGTTTCTAGGATAATTTATATTGCAAATTATTGTTTTTAATTGCAGGACACTCAAGAAGTAGAGCCAAAAGTGAAGACCAAGAAATTTCAAGTCACAAGATCAAGCAAGAAGATCTCTCAGGAAAGTTCTTCGTGGCAAAGAAAATGTTTCACCACAACAAAACTAAGGGAAATCACCAAAGCGCTCTCGGGAAAAGTTTGTTGTGGTGAATTCTTCAAATCAGTAACCTAGAGCCAAACTATTTTTGGAAAATCCACTTACCCATACGTGAAAACCGACCTGAATACCTACTTAGAAACCCTATTTTGGGATAAGAGACATTTACACTCCAAAAAGGGCCTCCATCATTATGTTATACAATCTTTCTCTCATCTCTCTCTCATTTTTCCTCCATTTTTCCATTTTTCCACTGTCAAACCTCCACTATGGGTAGCTCAGATTCATTCCCAGTTATGAATCTTCTGAGTGCAATGTGTGGCTAGGCATTTCTTTTCCTCTTGAAGAAGTAGCAATGACTGGAATTCAATGGGCTTAAAAGGGGAGTAGTTTAATCCATGGTTCAATTATGAATTTATAAATTCCTAGGTCTCGGATTTGTAATTTATAGTTGAGCTACTTGATTGTAGTTTTAATCAAATGTTGGATATTCATTATATGTAGTTTGGATTGGTTTATGTAGAATTTTGAGTTTAATATATAAAGTTTCATATATGTCCATTTATGATCTTCTTAATTCTCTCTTATCTTACATGGTTATGTGTGATATTAAGTTGATTGTGGATTTCATTTGACCTATTGCATTGGCTGATCCTACCACACACACTAAGAGCACTTAACAGGATCTTAAGAAATGGAGTCCCATTGATTAAGATCATGGACTTAAAGAGTACTTTAAGGTTTACCATTTTGAAGCTTAGTGATTTCCACTCCCATTAAAATCAATTTCGAACTATGAGAATCGAAGCTCATTTTCAAAAGGATTCTATCATTGTTTAATCTCTTGTTTTTATCTTTCCGTTTTCTATATCCCAAAAATCCAAAAATACAGTTTACAATTCAATTTAGTTCTATTAATGATTTCAACAATCAAAACCCCCCTTTTTCCTAATTAGCTTATATAGCATGGCATAGAGGTTAACTTAGGTCCATTCAATTTAGGTTCCAATTAACAGAACGACCCGAGGTTGCATCCTATAATGCAATCCTTGGATTATTTTGATTTAACCTCCAAGGGCATAACGACCAAGGTGTGAATCAAAATGATAATGAGATATGTAGAAGTCCTCAAGGTAAAGTTAATCAGTTATTGTGAATGAATATCCGATAATGTGATTATCTTGGAAAATGATGTTATTGAACACATATGTATTATATACTTGGATATGGTACCTGGAGTGATCAATGATACATTGAATGCTCTTAAGTCATGGTCACATATGTATTGTATACTTGGATATGGTACCTAGAGTGATCAATGATATATTGAATGCTCTTAAGTCATAGTCCCTATAGTTAAAATTATGAGATGACTCAAAGTAGCGTAGTGGAAGCATAAAATTATGTGAATTCATTGAAATGATAACTACTATGGAAAAGTAACTTTTGTATAATCATAGAATGCTCGAATGTTGTCCAGAATCAACTGAGATCAAAGTATCATTAGATTAAGATATTAATTGGTGATTTCTTGAAAATAAATCTCTAGATAAGATGTAACAATCTTGATGGTATGTACTAAAGTATTAAAAAAATGAACTTGCCTACTTCTTCATTGAGTTTTAATATATAAAACATCCTAATCATATGAGATATGATAAGAATTGATCTCGTTGTTGTAATATGGTTGAAAAGCAAAGATGGAAATAGTTTATTAATAAGGATTATGTGAACAATATAGATGATTGCAGAGAGAAACCTTCTTTCGATGAAGACGTTCAATGAATTGTATCAAGTAGACCAAAAGTTCCACTACTAAGAATGAATGAATATGGTACGAATCATAAATGAATAATAGAGTCAAATAAATATGAAACTCAGGCATAAGAAAAATGAACATAATATAGTGAGTGCATTTGTCTTATTTATTGTAAAGTGTCTAACTACATTATTGGGTTCTTGAATTTGGGATAACACTATTGCTATTGCGAGAAGAACTTAAATCCACACTACATTCTATGCTAATATGTTCAGAAGATACAAGTTAGATTTGATGAATGTGTTACCAATTTAGGAACTTGAGATTGTAAATTATGTGAAATGTGTGGAGAAACTAGTAAAAATGGTTAAACATCAGGACAGGTTAATAAGAAATGTGAGGAAATCAAATGATTGGCAAAAATCATTTGAGAAAAGAAGTTAATTGGGAGTTTGGGTGACATTTATATATTTGACTTGTGTGAGATCATCAATGATGGTTCACTCATTGAGTTCTCAAAACTCATAAAAAATTGCAACGTGGCTTTTTAGGTTCAGAGGAGTTATCCAATTAGACAAATTGGAGTTAAGCCACTGTAAATGAGCATGTGTTAGGGGTCGGGATTAGTTAACATCTGCATATGTCTTCAGTTAATTTGTATTAAGCATTACATTACACAACTGTTGTATTATGTACACACAAATTTTGAAATGTAATGACTTTTCTGATTGAAAATGTTTGTATTGAAATGGGCCCAAATGAAATATAAGTAGATTAAGATATGTCTGATGCGTGAAAAGTTTCTAGTGTGTTATTTTGATAGTCTTAACATACCATTCTTGTAGATTATATTCTAGAATATCATCGTTACATTCGAGATTATACCCTATGAGAGTGATGTGTTACATCTTAGGTGTAATTGGACATGATTAGGGCTTGAAATGAACCTAGATAGTTGCTTGATTAATTGATTAAGTGTTTAATAAATTTAGGTTCTTAATTGATGTTATAATTTAAGGAATGGATTGTTTGAATTCAATGTATATGAACTTGTGAAGTATGAGTTGTTAATGGTATAAAGATGTTCCTATGAATGCAAATATGATTCAAAGGATATAGGTAATGAATTAGGTATGATTTAATGAGAATTAGGAAATTTTGTGTAACATCTCATCATCGATGGGAAGGGTAAAATAGTAAATTTGGATGGGTTATGAGTGGGCAAACTTATCTCGGCAGGTTCATGCATAATATGGCCTCCATATATACATGAATAGAAATTTTTGCACATGCACATGAT
>JANSVA010000009.1:4128934-4152539 GCA_025504915.1 Erythroxylum reticulatum | reverse complement strand
TGCATTATTGGGGCAACTTGTGATCATTTGGTTTGCTGCCAATTTCTGCTCATTATTACTCCTAATAGATTCATTCAAGTGGGGAAAGATTTTGATTGATCGCTGCGTGTATTATACCCGCTTCTTTCCCATCACTTACGAGGACAACTAGGTAGTCTTAAAATATGAAATATATGTAATATCACGAAAGAGAATAAGGGGACTGTCCAAAAAGTATTCAATTAAAGCACATTTAGATATATTAGAGGGATGAATTGCTGATGACGTTCATCTAAATATAAGCACAGAGCTGGCCACCAACTAAAACATTTCTCAACTCTAGTTCATAATTGGTCACAATGCTAAATCCAATATGAGAAGGCACACTAAGGAGTTTTAGGGTTTATTATTCTCCTCCTACCTCACCTAAGTTTTATAAGTTTTGTTATATTTCACTTTTAGATTCTGTTTTTCACCTATAGCTTTTTGCTTTAGCTTTGTTTTTACTCGATTCCCCTTGTTCCAGTGTTTTCAGCTTCTGGTTTAGTTGTAATCTACATTTTCTTGAATTAAATGCGGCTTTTTCACCTTTCAGAGAGAGAAACAATACTGATCATACTACTGTAACGAACGGATATGCCGAAACATTGGAGTTTTAAGTCATTTAAATTGACTTAGTTAATTAAGGATGCAGATTGAACATCACAATCTGCTCCCCTAAAGCTTATTCTACTTCATGCGGATAACAGCGTCGTCATGGAACAAAAGGCAAGTTTAGATCCAGTGTCACTCATTTTTTAAGAAAGACTCCCATTGCTTGTAGACAGCCCTTGACCTATAAACCCAAGAAGGGAAATCCCAAATCTCAACACCTCAACGTACTGGGTACTTCGACCTTTTCTTTATAAATAGTTCCGTAAAAAAAAAAAAAATGAATGTAGAAGTTTTCTATCTTTTGTGAGTACACTCGAACAGACTATTAAGTATGCAAAGGGCACTACATTGTCTCCAACAAAATAACCTACTTGTTCCACACTTATGTAACGGAGATACAAAAGGAATATAACACTGGCCAAATGAAATTCAGCTTTTGTAGGGCTGTCGGTGAAAAAACTGAAGTCACTAGGCATTGACGTGAAACCTCACGATTGTTTTCAATAACTGCTTCTTAAAACTGTCCAATCATTCACTTCGACACAAAAGTCCCTCTGGGGCTTTCAGATCGATCAGACGAAGTAAATGTATCAGCTGAACTGTAAAATGTCGCTAGAATCCAATTCTATACGTCTACTGTCATGATAGTTATACATTCTTCCATAGTAGATAATATACACAAAAAATGAAAGTATAGCGCATTACAGAAGATTGTTTATAGTCAGTAAGGAAACAGTGAATTATTTGGAAGACACAGAGCCATGACCGTTTGATTCACTTGCAGAAGGATTCAAGTAGTGAACTGAAATCAAACCATCCTCCACTGCTCCTACTGACACTGCAGAACTCTGACTTATCGATGGACCTCTTGATGACATGCCTGCAGAGTACACTTCACATAATGAAATAATATCTGGCAAAACCTGCGATGCTCATCGAAAAGACGATATGAAAAACTAAAAGCACAGAATATCCTGCAGGGATTTTCTTAGATACAAATGCTGGTTTTGAAGCACATTACGATTGAAGCAGATGCTAACAAATCAAATTTGCACTTCAGTAATAAAAATAGAAGAGCGACTAAAGGGTAAACTATGATAAAAATGGACTAAGAAGTATCAACAGACAAAAAGAGAGGTTTTCAATTATAGAAAACCCACAAATGCGGCAATAAAGTCAAAAAATTTAAAGGAGAGAACAATTAATGGGCAAACTAAGCAAGAGAACATCTCCTGCTTAAAGAAGGTTACTGTCTAGAATACAGCAAATGACTCTACATGCACTAGTCTATTAGTCCTTGAATCCATAAGAATACCTTCCTGTCTACAGAGCAACTTGAGAGGAAAAGTAAATATACCGGAGCTAGTACAAAATTGCATCTTGAGCAAAGAACAAGAGAAGTGCGAAATAGTAATAGTAGGTAATTTATAACTTCGAAAGATGATTGCCACTATGCTTAAGCTGGAAAACATTGAAACGTTACCTTGAAAAATAATCACTAGAAAAAAGAGGATAGTGAACAACGTGGCTAATAGATTGCTGCCGGATGATGAAGTCTTTGTGGCTTTCATTTTCTTCAAGGCTTTCATTCGCTCAATCTTTGCATACTTCTGCATAGAAAGTTCAGAAAGCTCCTTAATGAACTTCTGATCAGCAGAATCCAATGATAGACCCCTTGGAGGCCTTGGAGGCTTTTTATTACTCATCTTCTGGCGCTTCTCCTTGATCACTTTCCTCTCTGAATCATCAGCAGTTTTTCCTTTCTCTATATCCGCAGAAAAACCTTTTACATGGCCATCCATATTCAGTCCAACTTCATGTTTGATTGATCCGTCGAAAAACATAGCAGAAATTTCTGGTACCAATGCCTTTACATGTAGTTTGGAGCCCGAAGTTTGATTTGTGCTTGAATCATCAGGAGCAACTATTCCTCCACATTCAAGATCAACCCCGAAATCTCCAACTTTTGGAGCCAGATGCCCCATATCTGACTAGCAAGCCTAATCCAATATTTTACTTTCTCCACGTTCCTACAGTAAATAAAACACCTAACACTAGTAATAATAAATCAAGGTCAAATCTTTCTAGTTATATCTGCACAATGCAGAATGCTAAATCTTCGAAAAATCCAAACTATCTTGACCTTGACTTCTGCGGTTGTGTCTCTAATCCGTAACCGATAAGAAAATCCCCCTGAGTATTTATTTGTAGAAGCGCATACTTCGCCAACGAACGAATCTCTGCATCACAAAGCAATAATAAAACCCAAGTTCAGTGTAAAGTTGGTAATTTGTGAGCCAGAAAAATATCAGGATTTGAGAATAAATGAGCAAATGAAATACACGATTTTCAAACTCCTCCAGACCAAAAAGAAACAAAAGGATAGGAAATGGAAGACCTGAGAAAACATAGGAATGTATGGAGACTAACGTGAAAACAAGCCGGGGACAAAGTGATCCTCCAATATCAAGCAACACAAACAAAAAAGACCAGTTAAAACAAAGAAGTAAAAATTCATTTAGAAAAACCCACAAATGAGCAACCACATCAAACCTCAAACCGCAATACAGAGGCTGGATAACACAAAAAATGGGAGACACTATACATAGAGACCCTTTAGAAAGTAAAAGTAGCACAAGCACCTCGATAACACAGCAACAAATTAAGCCTCAGATCCGAGAAGGGCGCGACTATCATGAATTAATACATACAGGGATAAAGATAATGTCGCAAAAGAATGATCGCAGAAGAGAGAGGGTGTCCGAGAGCTGCAGCAAACAAGGGAGCGACTGTTTTAGGACCAAGACAAAAAATTCCAATAATTACGCAGGAAAAAAATATGGTTAAAGACTGGCTAAGGTTTATAGCAAGAAAAATTGGTTGAGGTCTCCAGTGTCGTCGTGGGGCGACACCACCTGGAGTTGTCCATTTGCTTTTATTGTTATTAGTAGTTATTGGATGATTCAACAATAATCAGAACACGGATAGAGGAAGGATGTCACTCAGCACGTGACTGTGTCGCGAGAAGCCAAAGCTGCACCGACACTGAACATTAGATGATTCGCTGTAAAAAAAAAAAAAAAAGAAATTAATAAAATAGAGAAGGAACCGACGGCTTTTCCTGTTACCAAAGTGTTGAATTTCTCTGCAAGCTACTATGGATAGAACTTTGCTAAATCTCCTGATATCAATCACAACAGTTTCTACGTTCTAGTTCTAATAGAATGTTGAGACAGTAAAGAAAGATTTGGCTTGACTACCACCAGGTTTTAAAAGATGCATTCTAATTCTTGACCAAGACATTCATTGAAATTTCACAGAATTGATTAGTGCTTATGGACCCATATACGAACTTGGCATTGTGAACACCTTGTTATATCCTCAGCCACGATCTCTCAAACACCTAGTGCGTGTCTCGTTTTAGCGAGTAGGGACGAGAACATGTTTAAGGCACTGAATGATATGTGTTATTCATTTAGAAGATTGATACAATACTAAGGTGAGACTGCATTTGTCTCACACTAACACATTACACTTGTATAAATACCTAACATAAGATTGATAACAATACTAAGGTGAGACTGCATTTGTTTCACACTAACACATTACACTTGTATAAATACCTAACATAGCAGTTTATAAAAGTTACCACGCAATTATATTTGAAGCAACATAACTCTTCAGACAAGCTTATCCAAACGTGTCCCTTATATTATTGCAACATTAGATTAACTTAAAGAACAGTTGGCCAACCCCATAACCTATCAACTGACATAGCTAATAACTGTCATAACTTCCAACCCATCATTGGTCCATCTAGGAGCCAGAATAATTCTACTTGCTCCAGAATTGTTGTAAGAAGTTTTCACTTTGATGATCTAGACCTTGACTGAGTCATATCAACGCTTGAACTCTTCCACTAGCTATGCTTGAAGCCATCTCCAAGTTGAATTGTTTTTGTTGCTACAATATGCTCCCCATGCCTGATCACTTTGGCCTCTAAGTTGCAAAGATTCATTTGCTACCAAATTGGTCTGAAATATTCAATGGGACTTATAGACCGCCCTCACTTGAAGGAGCCAACATCCTTATCAAGATGTTCTCAAGGTAGGCCTTTATCTTCTCCTCAAACTACCAAAGGAAGTGTCTCTTTCCCAAGCTTTTTTTTAAGAAAAGAATTGTTAATAATCGGATGCCTCACACATGAACACGTGAACAATAACAAGCAACTACAAGGTCTAATAAACATACATCAGTAGCTTCTCACAAAGCAACACAGTGCTTAAAACATACAACAGAGAGCTGCTTGACAAAAATTGGGTAAGTGTAGATCACATCTTATTCCCATTCACCCAATCCATCCAGATTAGGGATTAGGTAACGAGCAATCGCAGTATTCCCAAAGAGATGCTTCAGTCGATGGATTATCTTCAGAGTATCTTGTTGAACGTCCTCTCTACTAATGGATTCGAAGTTGTTCTCGTGTTGCATGGACCAGCGTTCATGTTGAGAGTCTACAAATGTGCACTACACATCAAAAGGGGGAAAGAACTCTAGGCAATTTGTGGTCCCGCTCCCAAGTTGCACCAGCAACTTTCATTTCTTTCCATTGCACCAAAAATTCCATCCTTTGATTCTTCTTATGCTTTCCCAAAATACGATGGTCAAGAATCTTAATTATATCATCATCAACTTGCTTTTCCACCGTCGAAGAGGCACATTCCGACTTGCTACATTATGGTTCTTCCATAGTAAGGTGTAATGTAGTCTTTTAGGCATCTTTAAATGATAGGCAACACTCCTTGTAATAGAACGGGGGTTGGAATTCCACAAAACAAATGATGAACAATGAAGTAAATGGTGTTGCAAAGAATTGAGAGAACCTGGAGACCAAAACACAAAGTTTAAAGTCTTCTAAGTGTGTTGGACACTTTCCTTAAAATGTTATTTACACCCACTATACCTATAAACTGGGTTAAAGGCAAATTACTTTTAGGACACAAAGAACACGAGAACATTCAAGTTGCAAGAGTATGAATGTTCTTCAAGAATTATGAATGCAGAGATTGTGTTGCTAAAAGTTGTTAAAAACAAACATCTTTAATCTTGACCAAAACTTATGTCTATATAGAGTTTTCATAATAATCATGTTTATTCACTACCAGTCAAAACTTTTGGAAAAAAAAGCAACCCTTTAGAACAATCACGTCTGTTTATTACAAGTCGCAACTCTTGGTAAGGAAGCAACCTTTCATAACAATTATATCTGTTCACTACAAGGCACAACTCTTGGAAAGGAAGCAATTTTTTAGAATAGTCACGTTTGTTCACTATAAATCACAACTCTTGGAAAGGCAGTAAGTCTTTATTTCCAAGTTTGACTTTAACTACTTATATCACAAACTAATTTCCAACAATCCCCCAAATTGAGAAAGAGAAGAAAGAAGAGAGAAGTGGAGAAGAAGCCGACATCGACGTACTTCCCAAATTTGGAGTTTCCCGATGTCGCTTCCTCTCGTCTCCTCTCGTCTCTATTTAGAATCATATTTCCTGTTATTTTCCAAAGTTATTATTGTATAGAATTGGGAATAACAATTTGATGATAGGATTGTGAATGTTGACATATTTTATACTCACCTTTGGGTTTTTTAATCTTTGATTTAATAAAATCTGATTTTTTTTAATGTTTATTAGATTTATTATAATTGATTTCTGTGATTGCATAATTCGGTAATAGATTGAGAGGATGAATCGAATGAAAAATAATTAAATTGGGCCAATGAGATTTAGGTCATTTAATAAGAATGAGAAATTACGCAAATTGGTAACTGTGTTAAGAGAGATCTAATATAGGTTCCTGATAGTTTATTGAACAACTTTAGATCTAGTTAGACTTTTGGATAGATTGCTAATTGAGATATTGCAATTTTCCATAATCTGATTAGGGTTTAAAATTTAGGGTTAATGGTTATAACTCAAGAGAGAGTAATCAACTATCGGATCGTCTAGGAACAATAATCTAATAATTCATAATCAATTAGGTTAGCATTAAAGATAGCTAGAAATTCCCCTTTCTCTCAATTGATAATTCCTTTAGATTGATTCTTGAGTGTGTGTTGCAACAGCTACTTTGCTAATATTTTTGTAATTGATTCTTGGAATTGAGTTGTATGATTGAATTAAATTCTTGCCTTAGTTTTGTTACATTTTAAATTATTGCGAATTGTTTTGGCCTTAGATTTTAGGATTAGATTATCCCTTCTCGTGGGATTGACACCTTAGGCATTACGTGAATGACCCATACCCACGATCAAGTTTTTGGTGCCATTTTCAAGGAGGCAATTAGTTTAGTTCTTTAGTTTAAGGCTTTTTCACCTTCATTTTAATTAAAAAAATGGGGATAAAGTAGACCACATATTAACTTGGATACCACTAGACAATAATGGGAAATCTCAAGAGTCGTAAGAAGAGATAAAATGAACGATCATAGAGAATGTATATTATAGGGAGCAAAGGACTCTTACGAATTTCAATAAGCCCCAATTTAGTTAGGGTAAGCATCATCCTTATATAAACCCGTACACTTCAGGGTGGCAGAACCACCCAAATTTCTATTGGTCTAATAATGCAAATACTGACATAGGACATTAAGACCTATTTGAATTTCAAAAAGATGAGTCTAATTCACAGGATTCCAAATTAGAAAAAATCATAGATAAGCCAATAGACATGGAAGAGAACCAGAAGAAAATGGAAGAGCAATTTGATAAAGTAATGAAAAATCATGCTACTTCTACTCACAACCTGAAGATTTAAGTAAGACAAGTTTCCGTGAATTTTGTAAGAGAAGTGTGGAAGACTTTCTGAGCAATATGGAATTATATCAACGAGAGCAATATGATGCTATCACACCTAGAAATGGGGAAGAACAAGAAGACCTAATAGAAGACCATGCTGAATATTATCTTGTAGAGGATCAAGAAATGAGTAAACAGGATGAAGAAAAGAATGACAACTCTCCCTATTATTCCTTAGATCTTGGTATACTATGATTGAACATCGAAAAAACTTAGGTAGATGTCTATAAAGAGAACCTCATCATTCGGATTTGTGATGACCAAGTGACATTGAACATGAATGGTGTATTAAAGAATCCAAAGGAGGGCGACAGATTTAGAAAAATTGATGTGTTCGAATCTTTGAAGGGATGAGAGGACAAAGAATAGTTGATAACAGACATCAAGTTTGAAGAAGCTATGGAAGTCTTTGTTCACGAAGCTAAAGAAGAAGAGGAGATGAGGGCGAATGAGGAAGAACCAAGAATAGAACAACTCACCCTCTTACCAAGCAAACTGTTGGATTCAATGGAAGCTTTAGGGAGTTTTATTATTCCCTATTTTGTTGATAGTTCAATCGAAAAAGGACATTACTGAGCTTAATTGGTTTTCATAATTTTATCAATATTGTCCATCTAATCATTCTACAAGTTGTAGCTTACTTATAGGCTACAAAACTGATGTTGAAAGAAAAGGGTGGAAGCAAGCCACTCATAATTGATCCTAGCTAAGCTTAAAGGTCAAGCTAATGACCCTAAATTAGCACGTTTAGTAGTTAGATTTAAATTATTGTGTAGTTAGGTTTGTTTTAAATTCTAAAATAAGTTTTGAATGATTTGGAATGGTTTAGATTGCTAATTCTTTTACTTTCTTTAATCAATTATAAGATAGGGAAACACTCTCGATGTCAAGCAGATTTGATCTCAACACCATCTCCATTACCACTTCCATCCATAAACGGTTTTGAGTTCTAACCCTTTTCTTTTTTTTTACCTTTTTCTTTTTATGTTTATCATATATTGTGTTTTACTCCCCCTGGTATGTTGGTGTACCCCTCTCACATTGAGGACATTGTGTTGTTCAAGTGTGGAGAGGTTTTTTGTTTTTACCATGAGTGTGAATGTTGCATATTGTATGATAGTTTATTTCGGTTACATAATGTGAATTGTGTCAATGTGTCAATGGCTTAGATGGATTAGAATTGATCTAATTTTGAACATAGTCTACTAGGTTGTGAAGAATCATTAGGTCGCAAAATTAGTGAATTGGGGTTTTTGGCTAATATTCAACTTAATTAGGATTTAATGTTAGTTTGTGACCCTCTAAATTGTGACATTCATTCATAATTTGATGCCTTTTGACTTAAGTAGCCTTGCTAGTATTTTTCATTAAAACGAGTAGCTAAAGTAATAAAGTAGGCAATAAAAAATCATGTTTGTTAATTTTAAAATAAATAACTATTTCGCTGGCCTTCGGGCTACGAATAGAGTTACTAGCCAATTGAAAACATGGTATAACTGAGTAACCGGATCGACACACATCACAAATGTGTCTTCGAGTAAAGAGGCTATAATAATATTCCAACCAAGCAGCTTAATAAAAAACATGAGTTAGTTGAGTAACCAGATTGACATTCATTACCAATATTTGCCTCTGCGTAAAAAGACTAAGTCCACATTCACAAAAGGTAAATAAAAAATGTGTTTGTTTTAAAATAAAAACCTACCGAACTTGTAATAGTTTGACTTTTTGTGAAAATGTACTTAGGAGTAGGTATAGAGTTTGAATGACCAAAGAATTATTAATGTATGTGTGCAATTGAAAAGGGCAAACAATTTAACTTTTGAGTCTGAATTAATATATATATGTAGTTCAAAGCCCTAAGATGTATGATTGAACCTAAGTTTTCTATATTATTTGGTGAAAATTTCATGGTTTTTATTATACTTTTTAGCTCTTATTATCGGATATTGTGCTTAATTTAGCTTATGAGTGCTTGTTTTGAACTAATGTAGTTTAAAGGTAAAATTGTCACAAATAGATAGTAATTGCACTTAATTGGTTTTTAGGACAATTGATACTGTGAACTATTACTTTTCATTGCAGGACATTCAAGAAGTAGAGCTAAGAGTGAAAACCAAGAAATTCAAGAACATAAGTCAACAACATCAACAGGCAAATTCACCGCAATGAGGATCATCTTTCGTTGCAGCAAAAACTAGAGAATTCAAGAAGAAACCTTTCGGGAAAATTTCACCTCGACAAAGATTTGACGTCATCGTAGCGAAGTCACAAAAACTCCAGCAAAACCTTTTGGAAAATGTTTGCAACGGTGAAAACCACAGTTGGACCTAAGCTATTTTTGGAAACTCACTTACCTATTTGTAAAAACTGGCCCGGATACCTACTTGGAAACCCTATTTTTGACAAGTAAGAGGGGAGGACAGAAGATCATCATATACTCAGCCTCCAAGACATCCTTCATTTTTCTCTCTCTCATCCAACCCTAATTTTTCTTCTACTATTTTCACTGTCAATCTTCTACCATGGGTGCCTTTGATTCCTTCTTAGTTGTGAAGCTTCCGAGAGCTATGCATGGCTTTCGTTTTCTCTTGAAGATGTAGTGATGGCTGGAGTTCCACGAGCTTAAGAGGGGAGTAGTTCAATCCATAGTTCAACTCTTACCTTAAAAATTCCTAGGTTTAAGATTTGTAATGTATGGTTGAGCTACTTGATTATAGTTGTAATCAAATCTTGGATATTCATATTGTGTAGTTTGGATTCGTTTATGTAGAACTTGCACTTAAATATATGAAATTTCATATATGTCTATTTGCAATCTTTGATTTTCTCCTATCTTGCATGGTCATGTTTAATATTGAGTTAATTCTAGATTTCAATTAACTTGCTTCATAGACTTACTCCACTACACACACTAAGAGCATTTAACAGGATCTTAAGAAATAGAGTCCCATTGATTAAAATTCTGGACTTAAAGAGTTCTTTAAGGTTTACAAATTTGAAACTTACGAAATTCTACTCCCATAAAAAAATTAATTTCGAACTATGATAACCAAAGCTCATTTTAAGAGGACTTTATCACTGTTAATCATTTGTTTTTACTTTTCCAATTTTCTGATTCCCAAAAATCCAAAAAAATACATTTTGCAATTCAATTTAGTTGAGTTAATGATTTCAAAAACCAAACCCCTTTTTACACAATTAGCTTGCATTTCACGACATATAGGTTAACTTAGGTCCATTCACTTAGGTTCCAATTAAGAGAACAATCCAAGGTTGTATCCTATAGTGCAATCCTTGGAATATTTTTTATTAAACCTCCAAAGGCTTAACGACTAGACAGGTCTTAATCAATTCATATTTTGCATGTTAGTGATTTGAAATGACTCGAATGATTGTGTTTACAATTAAATTTATTTCATAAAGTTTAAGCCATTGTCTCATTACTACATTGTGTGCTATGTGAAATTTTTTTGTTTGTTGTTTTGTTTGCTTGAGGACAAGCAAACCTTTAAGTATAGGGTTGTTAATAAGTGTAAATTTCATCATGTTTTAAGGCTTATTTTGATATATATTTAACTATTAACTTGATCTTTTAATATGTGTTTAGGTTATAATTGTATTACTTTGTGAATTAATTGTGTTTAAGTGTTTTTCTGGGTTAGTACAAGTCTTTGAGCTTAATTATTATGCCTTTGAGGTAACTTGATGTGTTTGTTAGTATTTTAGGGTCAACATCAAAGGATGAAGAAGTTTTAGAGACATTTGGGCTAAAACAACGACTTATGATCATGGCACAATAGGCCACGATTGTGACAGAAGCATTAGAGTCAACTTATGATCATGGCCCATACGCCATGATCATGACAGAAGCCCAGGACACAACCCATGATTGTGACCTAATTGCCATGATCATGATAGAAGGCTTAGATGTGGCCCATGATCATAGCCTGTAGGGCCCCAGTCGTGGCCTGCATCAGGCAAACGTGTAGATACTCAAGAATTTCAAGTTTCGAGGGAGTTTTTGGACCTTTCAAACACCGAAAAATCCTAGTACTACCCAGAACACAAAAGGTATATAAATAATAAGAAAAAGAAGATGAAGTAGCTTTTACATCAACCACTTTGGAGATAAAACCCTAGAGAGAACTATTGAGAGATTGAGAAAGAGAAAAAGGAAGAGAGAAGTGGAGAAGAAGCTGACATTGATGTACTTCCTAAATTTGGAGTTTTCTGACGTGACTGCCTCCTGTCACCGACTATAATCCTATTTCCTATTATTTTCCATATTAATGATTGTATAGAATTAGGAATAGCAATTTGATGATGGGATTGTGAATGTTGAGATATTCTATACTCACCTTTGGGTTTTTAATCTTTGATTTAATAAGATCTGATTGTTTTAAGTTTATTGGATTTATTGTGATTGATTTCTGTGATTGTATAATTTGGCAATAGACTGAGAGGGTAAATTGAATGAATAACGAGAGCTATGTGTTTAATAAAAATGAGAAATTAATCAAATTAGTAATTGTGTGAAGAGAGATCTTGTATAGGTTTCCGATAGTTTATTGGACAACTTCAAATCTAATTATTTTGGATAGATTGTTAATTGAGAGATTGCAATTTTCCATAATATGATTAGTGTTTAAAATTTAGGGTTAATGGTTCTAACTCGAGAGAGAGTAATCAACCCTAGGATCGTCTAGGTTTAATAATCCAATAATTCATTATCAATTAGGTTAGCGTTAAAGATAGGTAAAAATTCCACTCTCTCAATTGATAGTTCCTTTAGGTTGATTCTTGAGTGTGTGTTGCAATTGCTACTTTGTTAATATTTTTGTAATTGATTATTGGAATTGAGTAGCATAATTGAATTAAATTCTTGCCTTAGTTTTGTTACATTTTGAATTACAATGAATCTTTTTGGCCTTAGATTTTAGGATTAGATTATCCCTCCTCATGGGATTGACACCTTTGGTACTACGTGAATGACCCATATGCTTGTAGATTAGCGAGGTTATTAATTACAACTTACACACATAAAAAAACCACGATCAATAGCCCTAAGCTGTCGAATATGACAAGTTTGGCTTCCTTCCTTTCCATTCTTCATATGGAGACATTTTAATCTTAAGGTTGGAATTCGATTTTGCAAATGACATGCAGCTAATAAAGCCTCACCCCTCAAGTTTTTCGGTAAACTCGAACGTAACAACATAAAATTAACTATGTCTTGTAGATTTCAACTTTTCCTTTAATCCAAACCATTTTTCTGGGGAGTATATGGTGCACTAGTTGGTGTATAATACCATTTTGTTCACAAAATTTTGAGAACTTATTATAGAAGTATTCTCCTCCTCTATTACTTCTCAAATTTTTAATCTTTTTACTTAATTCATTTTCAATAAGAGGCTTGTATGTCTTAAACATATTAAATGCTTCATCTTCAAAAAGAAACTTATATGCCTTAAACATATTAAATCCTTCATCCTTGGTTTTCATCAAATGAACATACACAAATCTAGAGCAATCATCAATGAAAGTAATGAAGTGTTTGTTACTACCTCTTATTAAGAAACCATTAAATTCACATATATTTGAATGCACCAAATCAATCAACTTTGTATGTCTTTCAACTTTAGGAAAAGGAAGTTTCGTTATCTTTTCTTGTATACATGTTTCACATTTCTTATTCACTTGTCCATTATAAGAGATTAGTCTATTTTTAGACATATAATGAATCACTTAATGACTAATAAGTCCTAATCTACCATGCCATAAAGAATAAGAAGCCTTAACCAATTAAAGAGAAACATCGTTCACTTTATTAAGACTAAGCTTAAATATGTCATTATAAGAATATCCTTTTCCTACAAAAATACCATTCTTTGACAAGATTACACTATTTAACTCAAGTATAACCTTCAAGCCCTTCTTGTTCAGGATATCCGTAGAATCAAGGTTCTTGATCACATCTGGAACATGAAGAACACTAGTGAGCACCAACTTTTTCTTATAAGTGAATAGCAAATGCACATCTCCCTTTCCATGAACCTTGGCTTTCATACCATTGGCCATGACCACCTCATATCCTTCAAGAACTTCATAGTTTTTAAATCAGTCCTTATTATTGCACACATGAATTGCTGCACCAGAATCGTACCACCAATCCTTAAAAGGAATTGATGTTGCCATGTGAAGTTCTATCACAGTACCAAGAGTCAAGGTTGCCACAATTTCTGCACATTCATCAACAAAGTTAGCACTAGAAACATTGTTTCCTTTTTGCTTCTTATTGGATCTATAGTCAGCCTTGTAGTTCCCTTTCTTTCCATAATTGTAGCAATCCTAATTCTTTTTCTTGTCTTTAGCATTAGCATTTTTAGGTTTCTTCCTTTTAGAATTGTTGGCTTTCTTCTCATCCACAAAATTCACCTTTGGATCTCCTTCCAGTTCTTTTCTTTGAAGAATTCTTGCACCTTTTTCAATTTGAAGATGCTTCAAAATACTACCAATAGTTAAAATTTATGAAGTGTGCAATAACTTCTTTTGATAATCATTCCAAGAAGAAGGCAACTTAGCAATAATTGCCCTCACTTGTAATGATTCTGAAATTTTAACACCCAAGTCTTTAAATTTTGAAACTATCATTTGTAAAATGTGGCTTTGATCCATAAGAGAGGAACCATCAATAAATTTAAACTCAAAATATCTTTTAATAAGAAACTTATCTGCGCCTCACTTTTGAGATGCATATTCACATTCAAGTGATACCTAAATCTCCTTTGGACTCTTCATAGTGATAAAGAGATCAAAAAGGTTGTCTGAGAGGGTGTTGAGAATGTGACCCCTACAAAGCAATTCATCTTCTTAGCACTTTTCTCATTCATCCTTCCTTGTTTCTACTTCACCCTCCTTTGGAACAGGAATTATAGGAAGAGTGAGATCAAGAGTATACGCAAATTTCAAAGCAGCGAGGAAGAACATCATCTTATCCTTGCAACGATTGAAGTTGGTGCCAGTTCCATCAAGGCGATCTAATTTGACAAAGTCCTGGTTCATCACTTTGAGAGTAGATTCTTGAGTGGACTCCATGATAGCAATAGATAACACTTTAATATTGTAATAAAATAGGGGTTGAAAGTCCATAAATCAAAGGATAAACAATGAAGTAAATGTTGTTGCAAAGAATTGAGAAAACTTGAGATCAAAAAGCAAAGTTTAAAGTGTTCTAGACATGTTGGACACTTTTTTTAAAGTGTTATTTGCTCCACTATACTTGCAAACTGGGTTAGAGGCAAATTACTTCTAGGATACAATGAACACAAGAACATTTAAGTTGCAAGAGTATGAATGTTCTTCAAACATTATGAATACAAACATTGTGTTGATAAAAGTTATTAAAAACAAACATTTTTAATCTTCACTAAAACTCATATATATAGAGAGAGTTTTTAGAATAGTTGAAATAACCAATATCCATACTGATGGATTAAAATATTAGATTACTGAGGCTATGAGTTACATGATAATAGAATGTATTTGGTACATTTAATGGTACTGTTGTTACCTGCAACTAAATTAAAAAAGAAACCAACTTTCATTAATACAAATTAATGTAGTAGTGGAACATGGGTATCGTTCCTATAAGGAATTTTAACAATAAAGAGTTTACAAGTTCAAAACTAAAATAAAGTAATGAAGGGGGGTTTCAATTCACATAAATTTAAGAGTGTATAAATAACAAAAATCGGAAATTAACAAAAGTAATTGGATTTGAAAATTTAATAGAAAAACCTTGGTCTCGGGTCACCGATGTTATCACACTTAAATGGATCTTTGATATAAAATTTAATCCATCAATAAACATTGATGTTTTCTCTTAAGTGTAAATAAATAGAAACATGTATTCTAAGCATTCTTATTAATTAATAGCCTAGATACGATCGTATGTTTAATTAAATAATACCTTTAAGAACTAAGAAACCAATGAACAAGATAATGTATGTACGATATGCATTTAATCAAGATGAGTATCTTCTTAGAATTTCCCAATCTAATGTAAAGAAGGTAATCCTAATTGCCACTTATGATTAACAAAACTGAAAGTCATATTTCATTAATGTAACTATTAAATGAATCAATTCCTAATTGTGCACCTAGAAATCAATCAATTTAATTAGAAAAAGTAATTCAGAAGACACTCAATGTTCATCAACAAAACAAACTTTATTGAAGCAGCTTACACATAATAGATGATGACATGGTTTCCTTAAACCAAGAAAAAGGATTTAACTACTCATAACAAAAGTGGAAATCAAAGAAATAACAGAACATAAAGTCTCCATCCCTGGTTTTCCTCTAAAGAATCCAAAAATACTTAAAAGAAAATGCAGAAACGTCAACTAAACTGAAGGAAAATCTGCAAAAAATCTAAAACTATTCTAACACTAAAGTTTACCCCGAAAACTAGAAGAAAAGCATGTAGAAAACATAAACTACCCCTAAACTATCTGCTGTGAACAGTAGCATGCAAATCCCTCATCATCCCTTCAAATCTTCTCAATCTTTCTTTGATTTTCAGCAAATAACCTTCCTACAGATTCAGGTGATCGATCCCCACTAATAAGGATGCAATTTGATTCTCAAAATTATCAAAATCTGAAGTGGATCGGATCTGTATTTTAAAAATAGATCTGGCAGATAAATTTTGTCCATACAGGTGCCTACGCTTAGTTACTGAATTTGCTGCCAATCTAGAATTTCCTATTTTCTTTATTTCTTTTGCATCTTTTTGATTCAATTTCATCTCTAAAGTGTTGAAAATCATATGAGAACAATTAAGAGACAATTCTATTAATTTTGAATAATAATTTCAACACATTAAATAGAATTAAATACAGAATAACTATAAAATGACAACTTAACAAATTCTCCCATACCAAACCTTTTGTTAGCCCTTGAGCAAAAATGTCAAACCACTACACTCTATCAATTCATCCTTCATAAGACTAAATGTACACAATCCGTTAACTTGGCCAGTAAGACTTAGGTTGCAACATACATCATAATCACTTTTCACTTATACAAATAAACAAAGTCAAAATAAGACATCTTTGTTCAAAGGGCAAGTAGGAAACCAAAGTGAATTCTTCTCACAGATTTCTCTCTTACACTCAAGTGTTTAAGGTTAAAGTGTTTCTCTCAAATCTCCTTCTAACAGATTGCATTACCATAGGCTTGCAAATTCATCAGTTATCATTCATTCAAATTACATGATCTTATAGATCATGAGTAGAAGTACCTATAAAAATATCTCAGAACACAATACAGAACAAAAGTCTCAAAATCAAATGTTTACTCAGTGCTTCATTCAACTTGTGATAGGGCAAGGCTATTGGGATTTTTGGGTTTCAATGTAAGGTGATTAATTGAAAAACAAGTTTAAAGTCTCAAACGTGTTTGCAAAGGGAAAATAACTAGGTGGGTCATTTTTAAGCTAAAGGGTTTAAAAACAAGGAAGGCCTTAATCATTTTTATATCATATGTAATCAAACAAATTCAATCCGGTTCAGTGCAAGTTCTGAAGGCAAACATGACTAGAGGAACATCACATAATTCAAAGAAATAAAATAACATAGAGATGATGTCATTAAGGCTTAAATTCGCTCACAAGTTTAATTCAAGAATTCACCTTAATTCCATATATTACCTAATCACTCAAATGTCAAAATTTTAACTAGGTATATAAGATCGGTTATTGCAATTAATCTGCATGATTCACTTAAGACTCATATAGCCCAATTTAATTTCATGCACAGACTCAATCTCATCCATACTAATATGACAAAGCTTCATGGCTTAACACACAACAAAAGCATACAAAGAACAAAAAAAATCAAAGAAAGGCAAGATCATATACTCACACACATGTACTCCATATCCTTCCCGCACACCTAGAATGGGCACTGTCATCAATGTCCAAAAACAATAAAAGCACAAAAAGAGGGATAGGAACATAAGTACTCCCCTAGATTGAAGACACCATATGCATCTTTGAAATGAATGATTACAACTTTGAAAACACAAATAGTAGTATTGAAGTGAAAGATTGCAGCTTCTTTTTCAAATTTCTACAAACAAAACAAACCAAAGAAAAAAAGTAAAATCCTCAAATCAAACACTTAAAAGATATGCATAAAAGAGAAAAACACACAAAAGAAAGAGATACAGATGGGTGCCTCCCATCAAGCACTTATTAAAGTTCATAAACTTGACCCTCGTCATATGTACACCATAAACTATTGAATGGATACTTGAGCTCAAAAGGAAGCATGTTTAAACTCTATGAGGATCCTGGAGAAACTTCCCTTGAAGTCGACTCCTTCTCAGCACGATGCTCTATCACTTTTGATGAGTGGAACTTCATCGTTTCACCATCATACTTTAATGTTCACTCGTCTTTTCGGGCATCACCCTTCTTACACCAGGATGGTCTCTGTAAAAGTAACGCCAATCGTTATCGAGACTCAACATCCTACTTGCCACCTTTGATCTTCAACTCACTTGTTCACAATTTGTTTAACTCATAAGTGTTTAGTGGCTTTTCCTCTTCTTGTTTCTGTTCTTGTTCTTCTTCTTCTTTACCTGTAAAAGACTAGGAAAAGGAAACAAAATTCAATTAGAGATAACATAAACTGCATCACTTACCTTAGGAGGTTCAACATCCTTCATCTTTTCTCGAATTATAACCTCTTCCTCTCCTAACTCCGCTTGCTCTTCCTTCTTTACCTTGCCAAATCGACTCAGAAAAGGGGGAGGAATAACCATATTTTGCATAATTGTTTGTTTCATTTCTAGTTTTTCATATATCTCTTTCATTGCTTCTTCTACTACCTCTCTTTTGGAAATTTTCGAATGTGATTCTTGCAATTCCTTACCACTTCGTAATGTGATAGCCTTCGCACTTTGTTTGGGATTGATTTCCAGTTGTGCTGGAAAATTTTCAAAACTTTGTGCCTCTAATCGATTTATAGCAGTTGCCATTTGGCTCACTTGATTTTCAATATTTCAGATACTTGCTTCAGTATTCTGCTGAAACGTCAAAGTGTTAGTGGACAAAGATTGAACTATATCTTCCAAAGAGGTCTTACATTCGAAATTAGATGTTGTGTTTTGATGTTATCGAGGCATATATGGTTGTCTAAATTATTGGAATTGAAGAGTACTTGTCGCCAAACTCATTACGATCTCCTCCAAAGACATCTCATCAGCTGGTGGTGGCGATGGTAGAGATGAAGGCTCTAGTTGAAAGTAGGGTTGCTGTTGATATTAGCTCAGTAGAGAAGTGAATTTTTACTGTGTATCCTACAAAATAGGACACGTACAAAAAGAATAACTCAAAAATAAGAAAACTTTACATACCTTAACTTGTTGGTAATCCCTTGGTACTTGCGTAGCTGAGGGTGTGAAATCCACCACTTGATGGTCAAACCTAGAAGTAGCAATAGATGGAAACTCAACATCATAATAAGGATAATATACAAAATCAGAATCAAAAGCATACTAATAGTGAGCCATGCCGCTAAAAGATCAAAAAATTAGATAAAGCTGTGAACTAAAACAAACAGAAGACAAGGTAACAAAAAGCAACGAAACCAAAAATAAAAACATAAACATAAACATAATTAAAAAATCATTAAGAAATTCCCCAGCATTGGCATCAAAATTTGATACTACTGTCACCTGTAACCAAATTTAAAAGGAAACCAACTTATGTAATACAAATTAATGTAGTAATGGAAAGTAGGGATCATTCCCACAAGGCATGTTTTACGGTAAAGGTTAACAAGTTTAAAATTAAAACAAATGGGCGGAATTGGCTTTAATTCACGACAATTTTAAAAAGAGTAACAAAAATAAAAAATCAACTAAAATAATTGGATTTGAAAATTTAATAGGCAAACCTTTGTTTTGAGTCATCGATGTTATCACACTATAATGGATCCCTGATATAAAATTAAGTTCATCAATAAACATTCATTGGGAGATTCATCAATAAACATTCATTGGGAGATGTTTTCTCTTAAGTGTAAATGAATAGAAACATGTATTCTAAGCATTCTTATTAATCAACAACCTAGATACAATCGTAGGTTCAATTGAATAATAGTTTTAAGAACTAAGAAACCAATGAACAAGATAACACATGTATGACATGCATTTAATCAAGATGAGTATCTTGTTCGAATTTCCCACTCTAACGTAAAGAAAGTAATCCTAATTGTCACTTCTGATTAATAACACTGAACGTCATATTTCATTAATATAGCGACCCCTTACCCTAGGGTAGATACTGGACACTGAGAGGACATTCCAGTACATAACTTAAGACAAAGAAGAAAAGAAATGATGACATAACATCATCATTTCTTTTCTTCTTATAAAACATCATATGGAAAAACGCATTAATTTAAAACAATTTCTGCCTTTCATTTCTTAAAAACCAATTGTACATAGTGGCAATTTTCCTAGACCATTCGAAAGTGCACATCATCATATCTTAATACAAAAGATGTTACATGAAAGAGGAAATGCACAAAATCTATCTAAGTAATCCAATCCCAACTAACCGACCTTTGAGCAATTTCTTTTTTTCCCCAAAAGTACAAGTCTACACTGCTTGTACGTCTCTCAGTAGCTAAAGTTGCCTCTCAGTCCTAAAAAGTCAACATGCAATTTTGGATGAGTTTTGCGAACTTAATGAGATAACCTTCATCGATGGTTCACTCAATTCATGCAATACATCAAACATATAGCAAATAATTCACATCTTTCCATTTTTGTATAATTCATCACATGTCACATTCTCATTCAAAGGTAAGACAGATTTTTAATCAAACAGTCAAAAACACTTATTAACATGCGTATGAAATGCTTAAGTGACTCTTTTCCAATTTATTTCGTTTTTGTGACCGTGTGCCTAAACTGTCCCATATCCATTCTAGATACTGGGCTCATTTATACTACCCCTTATCCATTGGAGATACAGGGCTCATTTTACATAGTAAGCCTTTGTCTCCTAATCACATTGGATTTTTTAGCTCATTTTCAGTGGCTACCCTAGTCACAACTCTCATTATCTAATTATGCATTCATGTATGGAATGCATCTCACATTTTCAATCAATCCTTTACACGCTTGCACATTCACATTTAAATCATATTTTCTGTCGGACCCAAGGTTCGGCACTCAACAACATTGTAGAGTAACATATAGTCAATCACGTTCACATACAAGTAGCACTTCAATATCTCAATCATACATTAGAATCATCGAACCTTCGTTGTCGGGAATCAACGCATATTATCATCCAATAATTCAAACATAGTATAAAACAAACAATTAATTGAGTGAAACCGTCTAGGTTAATCACAAGTCGCTTCCAAAGCTAATGCCTGGAAGTTTCGACAAGATTTCGAGATTAACATTCCTGTTGCTCCTTTATATTATTAACATACATATATATCACAATTTGCACAATTATAAGTGTTTAACAATACATATGTATGTATATGAAATATGCACAATGTATGTTCATGACAATCCCGAGTATCACTCCATTATCCTCGTCATGTTAACATTCATATTTCCTATCTCGCATAATTATCATTTATACTTATGATTTATACCTTAATAAAACCATTAGAAACTAAGTTTATAACTCATTGAATCAACTTTAGGTTTTTCCTAGAACATACCTTCGGGTCTACAATGCATGATTAATCTAACTATGAAAAAGAAATAATTTGACAATACTTTCTTCTTGAAAGTTGTTCTCCTATCTCTCAAGCTTCTAATGACATCAAGATCATTCAATTTTGTTTAAAAATCTGAAAATTATACTCCAAATATTTCGGACTATTCATAATCTAAATCAACATTCTGAAACCAACTTTAATTCAAAATTTGAATTTCTAGGGACAAAATTAAAATTCAATCTCTTCAGAAAATTTGTATCCTTATGTCTCTAATTTACTCCAAATTAAAAATCATCTAATTTGGATGAATATAGAATAAGATATATCTTAAATACCCAAGCATGTTCAATGAATTCATATCAGTTCATACTATTCCAACGGATTCCCTCACTTTCTATCAATCAATATTTTTCAAATCAATTCATAATGCTACCAATTTTTATGGAGGAATAGGAAAATGTGTTAGGAATCTATTGGTTCAAGAATCACTTTATTTAAAGGTCGGATAATGAAGTTATGTCCACCAGACGAAGTGATTCAACCTAAGGCTGAATCAGACCAAAGGGTTCATTGCAAGACTGAATCAAATGATCCAAAAAAAATGGTTCAGTTTAAGACTGAATCAGACTAAAGGATTCAGTCCAATACTAAATTAGACGAATCAAACAAAGGCTTCAGTCTAAGACTGAATAAGATCAAAGGATTCAGTCCAAGACTGAATCGGATGAATCAAACAAAAGGGTTCAGTCTAAAACTGAATTAGACCAAAGGATTCATTCCAATACTAAATTAGATGAATCAAACAAAAGGGTACAGTCTAAGATTGAATTAGACCAAAGGATTTAGTCCAATACTGAATTAGAGGAATCAAACAAAAGGGTTCAGTCTAAGACTGAATCAGACCAAAGGATTTAGTCCAAGGCTGAATCAGACGAATCAACCAAAGGCTTCAATCCAAGACTGAATCAGACCAAAGCATTCACTCCAAGACTAAATTAGACGAATCAAACAAAAGGTTTCAATCTAAGACTAAATCAGAACAAAGGATTTAGTCCGAGACTGAATCAGAAGAATCAAAGAAAGGCTTCAGTTTAAGACTGAATCAGACCAAAGGATTGAGTTTAAGACTGAATCAGACGAATCAAACAAAAGGGTTCAGTCTAAGACTGAATTAGACTAAAAGATTCAGTCCAAAAATGATTCAGACAAACCAAACAAAAGGGCTCAGTCTAAGACTGAATCAAACCAAAGGATTAAGTCCAAGATTGAATAAGACGAATCAAACAAAGGGATTCAATCTAAGACTAAATCAGACGTATCAAACAGAAGGATTTAGTCTAAGATTGAATCTGACAAAATGATTCAGTCTAAGACTGAATCAGATGAAGGGATTCTACAAGTTCGTCCTCACTTCACCAAAAGTTTTGCATCACTATCTACACTCTACAAAGCTAAACTTATTCACAAACAACTCAAAAATTCATGCTTAAACAAAATCATCAAGAACAGAAGAAAAGGCATTCACACATTTCGCCATTCTCTACACTTTCTTCACTGTCATTTTCCTATATTTTCATTTTCTACATTCTCTTAATTCTTTTCCTCTAACTATCATTTAAACAATCTTTCTCATCTCAGACCATCATCTTACAACTATTCTTCACCTCTAAATTCATTCTTTTGGTCATCTCTAAAAACACTCAAATCTCACGTATACATATATACATAGTGAAAATAGTGTTCTCACTTTTGATTTCTTCAATAAATTTCTACACCTAGTTATACACATCTTTTATGTTCTATCACTCCCAAAAATCATTTCTACGCTAACTTATATCATAATAATCATCGAATATGAAATGACAATATATCCAGATTTTCATCTTATTTACACAGTATTTATAAAAATGGCCACTATCTCCATGATTATGCAATGTCTAATAAATCATCAAATTTATCTCATATTCATACTTCTCCTAAAGATTAACACGATATTTACTTGTTAAAACTCCAAAATCTTCAAATATCAGCAATCCTAATTTTCATGAAAATCACATACAACATTGTAGGGGTTGCCAAGCTTCGGTTTTTCTTAAGGCAAGGAGAAGGAAACTGAAGTTGGGAGTAGTAAAGAGATAGACGAAAACAAGGCTCAACTGTGGTGGAGTTTTGATGAAAAACTCTGTGTTAAGGAAAACTTAAGAAAGAGGCCGCAAGGAAGATGAAAACAAGAATACAGTACTTGGTCTTTCCAATGAAATTGTATAGTAAAACTTGAACTAGACAAATGACCCTTGTCGCTTATCTAATATCTAAGGCTCTAACTAAGTTCCCACCCCCCATCTCCCACCC